>CM076581.1:548272185-548379685 GCA_034641835.2 Pinus albicaulis | reverse complement strand
AAAAGAAGATAGAAGGGAACTTGATACCAAAGCTATAAAGTGTATCTTTATTGGTTATTTTTCTGATCATAAGGCATATAAAATGGTTGATCTCTCTTCACATATTATTTGAAAGTAGAGACATTATTTTCCATGAACATGTAGATGAGGTCCCCACAAATGATGTCTATGATGCTTGGCATATTCCTCATGACCTTGATGATGCCAAAGAAGAAGTTGAAGGAAAATTGGAGCATGAACAAGAGTATGAATCTAGCGATATGGACACCTCAAGCAGTGAAAGCACGCCCATAAGAGGAGATGAGTCACCACAAAGTACAAGATGGAATGAGAGAAGTGAAATCTCAAGAAGATCATCATTCTAGATTCAACCACATGTAAGGTATACAGATTATGCCTTGATGACTAATGTGTTGAATATCATAGAACATTTTAAATTTAAAAATGCTAATGAACATTTGGAATGGAGAAATGAAATGAAGGAAGAATATGATTCAATAATAAGAAATTACACTTTTGAATTAACTAAATTTCCAAAGAATAAAGTACCTATAAGGTTCAAATGGTTGTTCAAACCCAAATTTAAAGCTGATGGGTGTGTGGATAAATACAAAGCTAGATTGGTTGCTAAAGGTTATTGACAAAAAGAGAGAATTTATTATGATGAAATCTTTAGACCAATAGCTAAGTTAAATTCAATTAAATTGATGATTTCTTTAGCTAAAAAACCAAAATGGAAGCTTCATTAGCTAGATGTTAAGTATACCTTCTTGAATGGGGTAGTAAAAGAAGAAGTATATCTTACTTAGCCATAAGGGTTTGTTATAAAGGGATGAGAAAAACTTGTTTGAAATTAAATAAAGCTTTATACGGGTTGAAACAAGCTCATCCAAGATCATGATATGAAAAGATTGATTCTTTATTTCTTCATATGTTTTTTATGAAAATTCAAAGGGACCCTAATCTCTATATCAAGACAATCATAAGGGGCATGCTGTTTTGATTTCCATATATGTTGATGATCCTATAATAACATGCAATGCTTGTAAATTGATTGATTAATAAAAAGTGAAGATGTCACATGTGTTTCAAATGAAATACATTGGTGAATTACATTATTGTTTAAGCCTTGAGGTATGGAGAGAAGCTAGAAAAACTATGATTACATAGAGTAAATATGTCATATAACTAATCAAATGGAAAAAATGGATCAGTGTAAATCAATGTAAGTACCTTTAGAAAAAGAAATGTCAAAATCTACAGTGATGATGGCACAAGTGAGATACATGGCATATTGTATCTTTTGTTAGTGAGATGTCTGAACTATCTCACTTCAACCATGCCAGATATTGCATATTCAGTCATCATGTTGAGTGAATTCATCACCAAGCCTCTTGAAATCCATTGTAAAGTAGCTAAGTGGGTCTTTTTTTACCTTAAGGGGGCTATTAATTATGTTATTAAATATATTTATGCTTTTGATGTTGAGTTGGAAGGTTACTCTGATTCATATTGGGCCAGGAAACCTGATGACAAAATATCAACTTCAAGAGATGTATTCAACATTGGATTTGATTCATGGCATGGAGCGGCAAGAAACAACCAAGTATTTATTTATCATTGACTTATGATGAATATAAAGTTTTTTTTAGTGCTAAATGTGAAGCATTTTAGTTTTGAAAAATTATGAAAGATGTTGGAGAAGAACAAAAAATGTCTACAATTATCAAGGGTGATAATCAAAGCTCCATAAACTTGGCCAATAATTCTGGGTACCATGCAATATCAAAACATATTAACACTCAATATCATTTTTTCAAAGAAAATACGTAGTCTAAAGAAATTACTTTAACTTATTGCAATACTAGTGATAATGTGGTTGATATTTTCACAAAGCCTCTTGAAAAGGAAAAGTATGAGTTGTTTAGAACAATGTTAGGTTTAGTATGAAATACATTTCACCATTAATGGGGAAAACATAAAATAATGAAGAAACGTAGACTTTTCTAAATTATATTATTATTAGTTATTGGTTGTGTCTCATTGAGATTATGAAATTAATTTAGTTCTTACATATTATTTATCAAGAGGTTGTTTAAGCTCCTTAGTTTATTTGTAATCCTATATATCTATTTTCTTATGGTTTATGGAATGAATTTGTGAGTGTAGGCAATATCGAGACTGAGCTAGCCTCACCTGAGAGTTTCACATCTCTTACTTTGTACTTTGTCTTCTGTTAATTTATGTGAATTTGTAACTCTTCCACTACCATCAATCATTAAAGAGGGCCCTTTTCCCATTACTTTGTTGATTTGTTTTGCTTCATTTGATTGTTTCATGTTGTCTAGTTTTGTTTTGTTTCATGCATTATTTCCATATGATTCATTTCTTTTTTTGGTCTATATTTAATCACTAATATCATTCATTGTTGTATATATTCTTGTAGGATTCAACCAACTTCAAGATAAGATAATTTGGTATAATTTTTCTAACAAATTAAACACACAAATTGGCAACTCCACTTCCTTACCTTTTTTGATCTAATTGGTTGTTTGAAGGCCTCTACTCACTATTTCTCAAAGTCTTGTTTTTTTCACATAATATTTTCTGCAGCTTTGCATATTTCCCTTGGACCTACTACTGGCCTTATATCCACTATTTTTCATTTTTTGGGCCACCCTCGCAGCCTTTGTAGAAATGCTTGCACGGGTCTCGTGACTGTGCAAACCATAAGATGTGAGACACACAAAGAAACATTTTTCTCATTGTAATTTCATTTTCCTGGGAGATTGGTAGCCTTAAGTGACCTGCCTACACCCATGCAATTTTTATAGATTAGATAGGATTTAATTTTAATTTACCAACCATCGTAAGAAAAGTAATTTTTCTTATCTTTAATAATTTTGTATGTTCGGACAGGGTGTAGTGTGATTAAGAATGAGAGTAGTATCTTATTCCCTTGCACCATATTGGAGAACCTGTGGGGGGATATGAAAAGGTTTTTAAATAATAGCTACAATCTCCCTTTTAATTAGAAAATCACACATATCTTAAATAGGAATTAAGCAAGCAACCCTCATCCAAAAATCTTTAATTGTTTTGCAAAAAACTTAATTTTTTGGACTAGGAGTTGGTGTTAGTAAGAAAGAGAGCAGGCTCTCCCTCTCTTGCACCATTTTGGTGAACCCGTGGGGTATCCAAATTTATTTTTAAAGCAACAATTTTTTATCTCCCTATATTCTCACATAGCATAATTAGGAAATGTAAGTGCCCCATCATCAACACATATTTCTCTTTTTGCAAGGAACAACATCACAAAGTGTAAGTAGGGGTATTTGTAATAGATCATTATATATCTACATTTGTTTCAATTCAAAAAAATTGTATGTTCAACATTCATCTTCCACAAACCAACACATTACACTCTAAATTCCTGTAAACTTTATGTAAAGGGTATGTTATCTTGCAATATTTTCACTTAGTTTCATTTGAATTTACATTTTGGCACACCTTAATCAAAACAAGAATATTTAAAAACAACCTTAACTTTCAAACCAATTAAATTCCCCAAAGGGGTAGATAAATAATTTATATTTAAGTTTAGGACCACAGGGGGCATGCATCCCAATAATTTGTCATGGTTATTTACATTGAAACATACAATTCATCCTTTTAGAGAACTTAAAATCCTACATAATTCAGTGTCAAAATTAGTGATTTGAAGAAACCCATGAAAGGGAAGTTCCTAGATGGGGAACTATCACAGGCCCCCTTGTTGTTTCTTGACACATGGTAGGGGATATGGGTCTAAAATTAACACTATAAGTTGATATTCTCTCATCCCAACTAAAAGTTGGTAGCTTAGTGGAAAAATATTAGGGCATATTTCCCTATAGGTGGCGGGTGCTAGGACAATTGCACCTGGAGGTTATTTCAATCAGGCTTATAGAAGCATCGCCAATACTTTCGATATGTGGCACCAATACCCCTTGTTATAACCCTCTTCCATAACTTGGTTAGTTTTTGGAGTCTATAAATGTCTCTAGTACTTTCAAGACGTATCCCCAGTACCCTTATAAAATCCTTCACAAGGCCCCAGTACTTTTTAATAAGAAGGACGCTATATCATTTAGGATTTTGTATCATACACTAAACCTCACAAAATGTATTGTTGATTGTTTCACACATTAAATATTTTAAAGGTAAAATTAACTATTTATTTTCCGCTTTGTCTTATGTATGTGAATCATTTAGTTTTATAAATAAATCTCTACTCATAGTATCTTCACACACTTTCTAGGGAACCATAGGGAACTTGAGGGTTTCCCATTACTCTAGGAAGCAACAAGAGATCTCACCCTTACTAGGAGGAGTTCCTATTCTCTCACCGTGTTTTTTTAGAAGACAACATCCAACTCCCTTGTTTGCACCATAAATCCTTGGTGATAATTTGTTAGGAACTTGTTTGTCTTAAGGTACCACTACCTCCAACCCTTAGGGTAATACCAACACCACCATGCAAGGTGCCACTACCCACATAACCTCACAAGGTACTACTACCAACACTACACCACAAGGTCATACAACAAGGATATTACAATGACAATACCATTTATTGCTTCATTGAACCTATCATGTCTTTTGAAACATACAAATGACACTATTTCTCATGATCCCCAATGGCCACCTATGCCAACCGAATTACCTTCATACATCCCCAAGTTTGAAGGTAAACAAGGATATGACTGTAATGTTCCAAATTTTTCTTCAATAAATTGGAACATTAATTTTTGTCTAAATTCATTTAGGAGATGAATAATTGGGAAAGGAGGCCCAATAATAATAAAAACATAAATGAAATCCCTCTAGTGTGAAAAGGGATCAGCCATGGAACTATATTTCACACCCCATGTGCGAAACGAGACATTTGCAAAGAGGTTTGACCAAGTCAACCAGCGCAAGGTATGAGGGGGGAAGCACTACATGGAAAACGTAGGAGGGAAGCTTATAAATGAAGGGAAACCCTAATTCTAAGTAGGGCCCATAGAGAGCCTTCATTTTCTATATATGGAGAGGAGGAGAGCCATTTCCATTCATTCGAGTTTAGGCATATTGAGCTGGCTGCTACGACTTTGAGCATGCTGGCTATTTAGCCTGTCCGCAACACTGTTCAATGCGCCGATTGTCTCCGTTCAGAGATCTCACCATCAGCCTCAGGAGACTTCGAGTGCTCACTTGGGTGAGGAATTCATATCATTATTTTGCAGGAGAATCGGGTTTGGAGCTTTGTTGCGGAGCAATGAATTTAGTGGTTGCGCAGTCTTGAGTAGGAGGCCGCAACACATTTCATTAGAGCTCTGGGTTGATATCGTTTTGGAGGTTTCGGTTGTGTAAGAGGCCCATCGTACCTGTTGGGGAATTTGGGCAGAGTTGTGGTAGTATTTGGGTGGATTCCATTCAGCCTCAGCACAGTAGTAGTTACACAAAAGTTCTCCCAACCCTTGAACGCAAATCAGAGAGCTGCCATTCCTTGTCATTCTGAGAGTATTTCTTAATTTTCCTTGCGCAAGTTTTGGTGCCATCATTTAGATCACCAATTGTACGCACTTATAATTCTCAGTATAATAAAATTTCTCAACATTCTCTCTGTATTTCTTGATGTCTCTTTACATGTTCTATATCTGTGCTATTGTATGCTTACACTACTGTTATTTTTCTCTCCAAGTACTCCAGTTTCTATACCACTTTGTGTGTTTTTCTCCATACTCTTAGACAGAGCCTGGAAAGGGCTAGGTAGCCTCCAGATCTCACCCTCTTTCCAAAGGTGAAATATCTGGTAAATTCCCCCCCAGTCCATCTCTGGTTGGAGTTTGCCTGTGTTTTAGAGATATCTTTGAAAAGGGATATTACAGTGGTATCAGAGCATAGATCTGGCTCAGCCTGTGGAGCTAGTTGTATATGACACCGGAAGAGAAACCGTGGGGATATTTTTCTATGAACAAAGGGGGTAGGTAGAGTCTTACGCACCAAACGCAGTAGAGGTGGAAAATGTGGGGTCTCACAACAGTATGACCAACATTTACCAGCCGTCAGTGGGCCAACTAGAATCACGATGCCTACATTATTACCATCGGTACTAAGTGAGAAAGGGAGGCGGCATGATCATATACCCTTTGGATATTATTTCCGCAAATGGTAGTCCATGGGGGAAAACTTCAGAGTAGCTTTGCCCTTCAGAGATTACTGTCATCTCAGGTGGGATGAAGAAGGAAGTAACAGTGGGGGATCTAGTACTCACAATTCAGAGTGGCAGTGCACCACTAGGAGGTCACCTTTTTCAACATATGATGGATCCACTGATTTCACGGTTCGAGATCGGGTGGAAAAGTTGGATACCTCTTTCCAGATTGACCGAATAACGGAGGGGGGAAGCCATCAAAATGGCTACCTTGCACTTGGAGGATGAGGGAAAATAGGATCATGGGGAGCATGTGGATACACCTAGTATGATGCAGGGGTCACCTGTGTTGGAGACTTCTTTGACCATATCAGTTGACACCTCAGTAGAGAGAGTAGAGCTTACCCCAGTAGTGCCATCCATTGAGGTGATGACCGGGGTAGTTTCCGAGTCTTCGGGTGGTAGCAGCTTCCTTCGCTCAGCCTGTGAGTCTAAGCCCAAGAAGATCAAGATGTTGAAAAAGATGAGTTTATTCTCATCTATTTTCAGATCCAGAGGAGACATCTCCAAGGAGGTCAAGAAGATTGAAGAAAAAGAAGAGGAAGTACCATGCACTTCCTATTCTCATCAAGAAGAATATATTGAGCATGGAAGATACTTAGATCATCAGATCCTCAGTGATTACCTTGTTGAGTATAGATCTCAACCTAGAGACTTTAGGGAGACTCCAGATTTTCCTCATTTCATCCAGTTGAAGGAAGAGAAGAGACCATGTAGCAGAAAATAAATCAAAGGCAATATATTTCTGTTGTCTACCTTTGATCGGTCATCTAATGCAAGAACTTGGGTGAGAAATTTGGAGGCATTTTTCCTACTACATCATGTAGCAGGGAAAGAAGTTGTTGAAATCTCAACGTTCACTTGGAGGGTGAAGCCTATGATTGGTGGTGAAGCCACTTGAGCCATGCAAGGGTGAAGACTTCTGAAGAGTTCACTCAAAGGTTGATCCAAACCTTTGATGGAGAAAGAGCAAAGAAAGAAAAGATCACATCACCTCTTGAGGAGGCTTGTGATAATGCTATCACACTCATGGAGGAGTAGCCACATGCTTCAACAGTTGGGGCAGCCAAAAATTTTGTGGAAGGGACTCTTGCAGCCCTACAAGAAGTTCCAAATGCACATTAAGGTATGAAGAGATTTCCACATTCCATTGTTGCAGCAAATTATTTTGATCAATGTGGAGATTTACTTTTGCATGACCAAGGGTCAAATCCCATTTCTACTATAGAGCAGCGTGGTTGCACTGTGCTGTGAAACATGGAAACACTCAAGAAGGAATCAAACCATCATTCTCACGGGCCATTGTTGGATTGTACATCACATTGGAGGTTGGGTTTTAAAGCCTTTAAGATTGATGGTAGACATCTTGGAGTAAGAAACCCTTTCTCCCTTCAAGATGACACTTTCTCAATGAGCTCCTCTCAGCTCAAAAAGGAACTTCTACTTTTAGATCCAAGACCTCATTGGTTTTGGAAGACTATTGATAAAAGTGAGGTCTCGAGGAGAGATATCATCAGAGGTGCACTTCAAAACACCATGGAGTGTAAATATTTTCTTCCTTTCTCACAAAAGCAGATAGAAGATGGAGGACATCTTAAGATGGATAATGTCTTTCATGCCTGTATTGGACATTCCTTGAGCCATACACATCATGATGGGAGGTTTTTTTCTACCACCTATTTGATTCTTGATAGTATCTCATTGATCCTTGAGAAGCTTACATTTCAAAATCCCATGAAGTGCAAAGACATGAATTTGATTTGGGAGGATGGTAGCCCTCATGGGAGGAGTACCATGATGAGGAGAATAAGGAGGCATCCACAAGTGATTGAGTGGCTTTTGTTGATGAGAAAGGAGCTAGGAGGCTACCTGCAGATCTATGATACTGGATAGCAAGAGGCTTGGCTGCACTGGTTACTCTTGAAAGAGTTTGGCCATCGCTTGGTAAACACTCTTCCTAAGAGTAAGGGAATGGGTACTTAAATCATTGAGAAACATAGAGTATGGATGCATGGTGTTGATATGATACTCATATCATTCATCATGTCTTCATCACATGATCAGTATGATGGAGGTATGGGGAGGTAGAAAAATGTCTTGTTGCTTTGCATGTTTCTGGGAGAGCAAGAGCGGATTTGCTCTCACACTTTGCATGATGCTGCAGGAAGAGGAGATGGAATTATCTCTTTCGTCTTTGATGATTTTGGATATTTTCCATCTTGGGGAGTATTCCATATTTGTTGCAGCATTATTAGAGGAATCTTTGACAAGGAGCATGTCAAAGAATAGATTTTGGTATTGGCAGGGGCTTATTTGCATAAGCTCACAGCGCTGTCACTTTGGAGAAGAGCCTTATGGATGAAGTGTTCCCAACGGAAACGTGGAGGATCCATAACCCACAGGTTCTAGGATCATTTCATATTTATTGCACTTGATGATAAAAGAGGAGATAATGATGATGGAGCCATCTACCACTATGGCATGTTCTTCTTGACTTGGGGGTCCAAGCACCTTCTTGCAGCACATGGTTCATTTTTCCTCATCGCATGCCAAAACACTATGGAGGACTCATTCATGGATCAATGCACCATCTTAGTTCCAACATATGGTGAGAAGTTTGTATATACATTCATTGATTTGCACACTCTTACCATTCTTATGCAGTGCATTGCTTCACAAGAGGGCAAGCTTCTCACATTGCTCCATGAGTTGTATTGGGCCAATATACATGACAGAGGTAGCCATATTTTTTGTGGCCATGGGAAAATGTTTTATCATCAATTGTATATTCATTTTATGCACTTTAACATGTGTCATATGGGGACATGCATGATTAACCATGTAAGAAGGAACATTTTTCCTTGTACTTTCCTCAAGCAACAACTTGTAAAACTGCGATGTACTTGTTTGGGAAGCTGTTGGTACCTTCTTGCACCACCTGAAACCTTCAACATTCTCTTCATTCTATTGCTGATCATGACTTAATTTTCTGATATATATCAGATTTGTATGAGAAGCATGATTATGATGGAGACACATGAGTTGGATGTGTCTTTAAGTGGGAAAAATTCTCACATTTTCTGCACTACATGTTCTAGTGGGAGCATGGGAGTAGATTTGGCCACCACAGCCACATGTTTGTTTCCTTTTGAGGTGGGCCATGAGGCTGATATTCATCCATTGTACAGCCATGGGCAAGTGCTTCATAATGTATTGTTGTTACATTCAGTCATTTACTATTCTTTAGTAGATGTGATGAATCTTGTACTTTGCTTGTCATGCAATTTTTTGAAGTTGCAGTGGATGGAACTGCATTGTATCCTTGTGAGATAATGTTTGCATCATGCATCATCATGTAAAACTTGCAGAAAACTTCTCCTTGGGATATTATATGATGACCATGTCATATTCATCATGGATAATATGTTTTGGGCCCTCCTGTTCTTCGTTGTTGGAGGAGAACTCTTTGGAGGATTTTTCTTCATTTTCCCATTTAAGGGCAATACTTTTGTAGCCCAGGATCAGCATACACTCTACAATTGTCATGAGTGGAGAGAAGGATAGCATGGGGTAAGCTATGATGCTTTCCAGGTTCAGATTTTCATCCCACGTTCATTACCGGAGCTTGAGGTGGAAGGAGATTTTTAGGAGTTACCTTGTTGGGAGGTGGCTCCTTTTGTTTGGATGATTGCTTGGGGATGGAGGATCCACATGAGGGAGATGTTCCTCACCATATTTCAGACTCCATGCCTTGAGTGGAGACTTTCCAGTTCTATCCTTGCAGTTTCTTGGGGACAAGCAACATTTGGGAGGGGAGGACTGTAATGTTGCAAATTTTTCTTCAATAAATTGGAACATTAATTTTTGTCTAAATTCATAGAGGAGATGAATAATTGGGAAAGGAGGCCCAATAATAATAAAAACATAAATTAAATCCCTCTAGTATGAAAATGGATCAGCCATGAAACTATATTTCACACCCCATGTGTGAAAAGAGACATTTGGGAAGAGGTTTGACCAAGTCAACTAGCGCAGGGTATGAGGGGGAAAGCACTACATGGACAACATAGGAGGGAAGATTCTAAAAGAAAGGAAACCCTAATTCGAATTAGGGCCCATAGAGAGCCTTCACTTTCTATATATGGAGAGGAGGAGAGCCATTTCCATTCATTCGAGTTTATGCATATTGAGCTGGTCGCTACGACTTTGAGCACGCTGGCTGTTTACCCTGTTTGAAACACTATTTAGTGTGTTGAGTGTCTCCATTCGGAGATCCCACCCTCAACCCTAGAAGACTTTGATTTCTTGCTCGGTTGAGGCATTCCTATCATTATTTTACAAGAGAATCAGGTTTTGAGCTTTGTTGCAGAGCAGTGCATTTAGTGGCTGCACAGTCTTGAGAAGGAGGCCGCATCGCATTTCGTTGGAGCTCCGGGTTGATATCGTTTTGGAGTTTTTGGTTGTGTAAGAGGCTCATCGTACCTGTTGGGGGCTTTGGGCATAGTTGTGGTAGTATTTAGGTGGATTCCATTCAGCCTCAGCATATTATCAGTTACACGGCAGTTCTCGCAGCCATTGAACGCAAATCAGAGAGCCACCATTCATTGTCATTTTGAGAGTATTTCTTAATTTTCCTTGCGCAATTTTTGGTGCCATCATTTCGATCACCAATTGTAATCACTTATAATTCTCAGTATAATAAAATGGCTCAACATTCTCTCTTCATTTCTTGATGTCTCTTTACATGTTCTATATCTGTGCTATTGTATGCTTACACTACTATTATTTTTCTCTCCAAGTACTCCAGTTTCTATACCACTTGGTGCATTTTTCCCCATACTCTTAGATAGAGCCTGGAAAGGGCCAGGTAGCCTCTAGATCTCACCCTCTTTCCAGAGGTGAAATATCTGGTAAATTCCCTCCCAGTCCATTTGTGGTTGGAGTTTGCCTGTGTTTTAGAGATATCCCTGAAAAGGGATATTACAATGACCCAACCAACCATGTCATGAAATTTAATTTATGGTGTTCCTCGAACAACATTATGAAGGAATCAATTCAAATGAGACTATTTAAATGTAACCTCATAGGCCCTAATGTGAAATGGTATGTTAGAGAAAACTCAAGATCTGATGGAACCTTTGAGTCATTAGCTAAATAATTACTTACCTTCTTCCAACTCTGATTCTTACGATACACACAACTAGAATTTTAACTCACTTTCAATTCACTACCTCCACCCATATTTCATACAGTGTTCATGAATGAAGGAAACATTGTAGCCTGTGCAAAGTGGAATTTTCCCATGTTGTTATTTTGGATTTCTTTTTGAAATTTCTTTTTCCCATCATTTCAAAAGATATTGAAACCACCTTCCTACAAACAGAAGAAGAAACTATCACTAAAGAAAAAAAAATTGAGCTCATTTACATGTAGTTAAGGTACCTTTACATCTTTATCATTCTTGATGCTCCTCAATTGTAGCCCTTCACTGAAGGTAAACTATGCACATCAAAAAAATTTGATGGGTTTATTGGGACCCTTACCCAAACACAACCAAGGATTACAACCCCCCCCCCATATCCCAAAAATATTTATGGTACGTAAGCATAATTCAAATAATTTACCAGTTAATGAGCAGAAATGACACCATAAAATGTTGGATATTATCCCAACAAACATGTGCCTACTTCAAACCCTCCCATGAAAAATAATAAATACCCAACATGCAATTATCAATGCATCTCAACCTCCCCACTTACTTACAAAAACCTTAACAAAGGTAATCCCTAATTTCCTTTCAAATGAGCACCACAAAATAACCCCACACATCAATAAAATCTTTGTCTTAATTTTGTTGAGCCTTCATTCCCTCATTAAAAAAAAACGTTTTAATAAATTAGGACTACAAATCCATCAACGTTAATAATGAGGGAATAATAAATAAAAATTAAACCAAGGCCAAGGTGGAAACCCACTACAACAAGAACAACTAGATGAGTAGACCAGGGGGGATCCTCCCAATTGAAACTAAAATAAAAACTAGAGTATGAATAATCCACAAAACAAAATAAGAATGCTAGTATTCAAGCTAATC
This sequence comes from Pinus albicaulis, assembly GCA_034641835.2. Classification (NCBI taxonomy): domain Eukaryota; kingdom Viridiplantae; phylum Streptophyta; class Pinopsida; order Pinales; family Pinaceae; genus Pinus; species Pinus albicaulis. Next base: position 548,367,353 of record CM076581.1, on the reverse strand, counting down.
ACTCTTGTGCAATTTGCAAAGAGTATGGGCCCTATGCCCACCATTTCCATAAAATCTTAGAATTTACATGCATCAGAGAGGGTAGGGGATAAGTGGGTTCCAAACCAGTATCCTGTAATACTACAAAACCCAACCCCCCGTCAAGGCATTGCAGCTACTCAACATGACACCAGCCCTACCCCTATCAAAATCAATTATGGGGAAATCCAAACAACGTCATTTGGAATGACATCTATATGCAAAGAACATATTGACCACTCCAAAAATGAAGTTGTGATTATGGAAACCCTTTGAAACCTAATCCCTCAACATCGACAGTAATCACTACCAATAAAATTATGCCACCTTTGACCATATAATAACCTCCCATCAAACCTACATCCAAGATGGTAAAAGGATTGTTACATCACATAACCCATGATTTAGAGGAAGTTTACATATATAGTGTTATTGATGACCTCTCCCAATCTCCATCAGGAATGTCTACTTTAGAGGTACTTCAAACTTGTTGAACGCAATAGAAATAACTCATTTCTACATTAGGTGCTATCGATCCTTCCAATTCATGCTTAATTACCTTCGATTTGGACAACTCAAAATCGTGACTACCATCCATAGTCGCATTTCAAATCTTAGAAACCATTCAAAACTTCATTATTCACCGATGCATCGTCAATGAGGGGATCCACCTACATCATCTTGAAGTTAGTTTGGAAAAAGTTAGGGTCCCTCGAGCTCACTACCTCTTCCATCTACAGTTACACTATTTTAGAATGTCCAGGTTGAATTGGTGAAAAATATGGTCCTCGTCAATATTGAAGTTATTCACAACCCCCTTGATAACATCCTATTTAAATGCAGTTACATGTACGCCATGAAGGATGTGGTTTCATCAATCTTTCGTACTATGAGTATCCCCCACAATGGGAAAATCATTACCATAGAACAATGAACAAATTATGAGATGAGGACCACCCCTTCACCTGATAATGTGTTACCTTAAGTAGGGTCCCAGATGGAATTGGTCCCTTCCTTGACCGAAATTGTTATAGGAATTTCCAAAACTTTATCTCTCCTTGGCACATATCAAAGCGACCCACTTGTGGTCACACATTGGAGAAATTTTGAGGTCTAAAAAGGGAATTTTAAGAAATATTATAAAACAATAGTTGAATAATAGAATAATAGTCGAATAATAATATAATATTTGATTACATCATAAAATTTTAGAGGGAAAATAGAAAAAGCTATTTTTTCAACTCACATTTTCAACTTATCTCCCTAAGGTTTTACTCAGATTTTAAGAGGGAGCACTCATTGGATGCATAATTTAATTCCTCTTCCAAGGAGTAACCATGTTGCATACTTTTAATGTAACCCAGTGCATAAAAAATGAGAAATACATGAAAAAATGTGATTGCAATCACGTTTTTTCATGTATTTCTCATTTTTCGAGTAGCAAGGTCCATCGAAAGTATCAAACATGGGTACTTCTTGGATGAGGAATTAATTTTTTCATTCCATGAGTGCTCTTTCTTGAAACTTGAGTAAAAAAATATGGAGATAAATTGAAAATACAAGTTGAAAAAATAGTTTTGTTGTTTTCTTTAATCTTTTTACATTTTCACTCCAAAAAAGGTGAATAATCGCCTATGGTTGACATCATCATCTTGAATCCTATTGGTTCTTATAAATTATATTTTGGCTATACATTATTGTTTTGAGTCCCATTTTAGAGCTCAAAATTTCTTTAATGCCTAATTCTGCAACTCCTATATGGATGATGACCACATTAGATGGTGACCAGGCTTAATATCCTTAGCACCTAATACAGGAAAATCCCAATGTTGTGACAAGAAAAACCAATTTTCTACCTTATACAATTACTAAAACCTATTTATTTTATCCTTCACCTAGTTTCGTCTCACGCCAAGTCATGTCAACCCTTAACTTTCCAAATATGGCTCTTACAATGCTCGTCTGATATTTTGAACACCCAACCATGTCAGAAATCCAACGTGCTATGTCTATAGGATCAGTTCCCTCAAACCCTCCTCAGAAAGATTTACCACCTTCTGTGTCGCCTGCATCGACACCAAAGGACAGAACCAAAAATTATAAGTAGAAATTCAAGAATCATTAAGGGGATTTTGAGGTCTAAAATGGGCCTCCTAAGAAAAATGTACAACCAAAATAAAATTTATAAGAACCAATAATATTCAAAATGATGATGTCATCCATTGGGGATGATTCACCATTTTTTAGGTAAAAGGATAAAAATATTAGAAAATAATAAAACAATAAAACTACTTTTTAAACTCTTATTTTCAACTTATCTCCCAAAATTTTTACTCAAATTTCGAGCTGGATTACTTTTTGAATGGAAAAATTAATTCCTCATCTAAAGAGTACCCATATTGCATACTTTCGATAGACCAGGCTATGTGAAAAATGAGAAATACATGAAAAAACATGATTGTGATCATGTTTTTCATGTATTTTTCATTTTTCCTATAGAAGGGTCCATCGAAAGTATGCAACATGGGTACTCCTTGGATGAGGAATTAAAATTTTCATCCAACAAGTATTCCCTCTCGAAATTTGAGTAAACACTTTGGGAGATAAGTTGGAAATACGAGTTGAAAAAGTAGTTTTTTATTTTTTCCCTTTGAAATTTGATGATGTAATTAAATCTTATTTTATTATTTCCACTATTATTTTATAATTTCCTTAGGAGGCCCATTTTAGACCTCAAAAATCCCCTAATTAAATACACCCCAACCACCCCTCCACTTGCGATACCTCTCACATGCGCATTATGTGATGTGACGAGACACCTTACTAATTAATGCCTATAATTGGAAGAGCTAAAAATCATTATTCATCCATGCACCTCCCTCCTCTCCAGGTGAGAATCCCACCACCTCTCGCAGTAAGGGATTGCGTGCCAAACATCCATGCACCATTTTCACATAATATTGACACTATAGTCATCATTGCCCCAATATCCCTCAATATTAAGATGCATTGGTTGCCCTTCATCAAGCCAATATTGTCACACCATCACTTCCTACCACCCCGACTATAGATGATGTGTAGTAAAACATCTACTATATATCCTCAAAAGTTGCACCATGGGTATTACACTCATGTCTTATTTGCACCAACACTTCCCACCCTGCATCTACGTGTTCTTAGATATTTGGGTGGATTTCTATAGCCCAACACCCTAAACACACAAAAAGAGAGGATTATAACCCAATTAATGATGATTACTCTACTTTAGTTCCTAGGAAGCTCACACTCTCTCCAGAGTGTTCTCCCGTTCAACCCCATACACTAAATAGGGAGTCACTTGTTCCACCTAGTGTTGACGACATGTAACATCATATCTTCTTCATTTATTATTCTATAGGAACCATGATTGAAGTCATCAAATTATCATTCTGCAGTGTCTGGAAAACTTCACCCATCATGAAGGTTGCAACATATATGAGCACATGTACCCAACCTATCTATGCATTATCTACATCTCTTGGTTTTATGGCAATAATGATGGAATCATTCCCTTGTCAACTAGAACTATCATGTGCTATCCAATTTCTAATGACCTATTAGCTCCTCGATCACCCTTTTTGAGCCTCTTTCATTCTCATGAGAATATTATTGAGGTCGTGATGGAACCTGAGTGTCCATGGGATGCCATGCATGATCACTCTTTCTTCCTTCCAGAAAAAATCGTTCACACCTACTGATGCACCATCCCATAACATTTGTGTAGTAGAAACCAAATATTCCATGTCTCCAACCATGTATATTGGTTCAAAAATCCTATTTAAGTGGTTAATTTCTTTGAAGAAGAGAACATGTCCAATATCTCACCCGCCATTAAGGTATATATCTCAACCAAGCCCTGCATCGTTGAAGAGATCTCGCTAGGGGTAGCATGTTCATCCGAAGAATTTATCCCATGCAAAACCCTCTTCCAAGAGTTTAGAGAGGTTTTAGCTTGGCCATATTTCAAAATTCCTGACACTAGCCCCACTCTAGTAGAGCACCACATTGACACATGGCCTCATGCCTACTCGGTTGGGAAAAATCATTTCCTACTTCACACATCTAAAGTGGAAGTGATAAGCTGCATAATTGACAAGTTACATAAGGTCGATTTCATTTACCTCATTGCTTAAATATCTTGGGTTTTTAGCCATGTACCCATCATGAGAAATGGGGAATAATTTGTATCTATAATGACTTTTATGATTTGAAAAATGCATGTCCCAAGGATAATATCCCACACCCTTTATTTATTTCATTATTGATGCTTATGTTGGGTGTAAGAGTCCTATATTTTATAGGATGACTTAATTGTAGCTATAATTTTGTACATGATATGTTTTAAATAACTTTCCATTCTAGAAATTTATTTCCAAAAAGAAAAAGAAAAGAAAATAAATAAAAAATAAAAGGGGATAAAAAATAGATATGTGAAAAGAATTGAAAATAAAAATTTAAAAAAAACATTAGAAAAGGATAAAAGAATAAAAAAACCCCATGAAAAGGAAAGGTATAGGAGCGAGCAAGCCTAAATTCCACTCAATAAATAGGAATGCATCAACCAATAATTAGAAATATTTGAATAACCGTGTTGCTAGTGAAAATGCCACATTGTAATAAGAGAAGTAGAAATACCTAGTCTAACCACACTATTTAAACGTGATTAAGCTTAAATAAAATAGTCTAGGATAGTGAATAAATCAATTACATAGTTTAATCGGGATTGAGATAGTTTATTTTAAACAAGGATGAAGTTAATCACACCCTTTAATTGTGGTTAATTGACGAGTTAATAGGAAAAAATTTTAAAAAAAATCTTTGCAAATTTAAATGCAGCATTAGTAGATGAACAAGTAGGTTTAGAGGGTTATTTAGCTTTTATTAGATTATTTTAATTATAGGAATTAATCGTGATTTATCACAAAGTAATAAGAATTGCATATAATGTATTTTATGTGATTTTTAAAACATTATAATAAAAATGGATGATTGAGATCTTCCCCCGCCCAGATGAACAACAATGTATTGTTTTGGGACCCCCCAAGCACCTTCACGCTTTGTCCGCAGGGGGATTCGAAATGGCAAGACACCCCACATTACGTATCGCCACCACATAATTTCATACCCCCACCAAAAATTCATCCTTTGTTGACTGCTCACTCCTACTCCGATACCCATCTGCCACGATGACTCCCATGACACCCCCCCCATCGCCTTCCACCGTGACTCACCCTCCTCCATTCACAATCTGCCATCTCAGAATCGTGGACCCCACTTCCCCAACTTCCCTTCCATTAGATTTTCCTCCTGATACTCGCTCTACTCCAAATAAGACGTTGCCATGTGGAAATCCCCTGTCCGCGTTAGTAAATCATTACACCAATTGAGTGCTTACCGCTCCAGCGACAACGAACCCGCTCCCAAATAAATGGTAAAAATAATGGTAGTTTATAAATTACTATAAAAATTCTCGTGAAACTGTAAAATTCTCTTCGTCTCTGCTTTAAAGGACCGAGCTAAATTTATAGTGCTCCACAACATAGCAACATCTTTCCTATTACGCACTGACAATGATTAGATCGCCATCAGTGACTCCACGTCAACATTCAACTGTTAGCCATCCCTTTCTAGGTAATCCTAACATCCTAATCCCTCTAATTTTTTTTACAATGGCACCTAAAGGAAAGTATCTTAAGAATAAAGGAAAGAATCCTGAAGAAAATCATGTGTTGCCCCCTCCCATTGATCTGGATCACCTACCTTTAGTTGACTTGCAATACAAAATTGTTGATACTATCTGTGAATTTGACATGTTTGAATTTCACAGTTGGTTGAAGAATAGGTTTTTAAACCTTACTGATGAATTGGGCCTATGGGAGTATTTCTTGCCCGAATTCATGTTCCCACATACCCATTATTTACCTTAGCTAATCTCCTAGTGTCAAATCAGCTATGTACCTAGATAAAGAGAAATTGTTAGCCGCAATACTGAATTTTTTCTCACCATTACAACTATAGCCATTTCACAAATGTTGCAAGTGAAAAATCTAGAATCAACTAAGCCTTTATCAATAGACTCTCTCATATAAATCTACAAGGATTTAACCTTCCCATAAAAAGCCAAGGTCTTTGAAAGGTTTCTCCCTAAGGATGGTCAACTACACAAGAAAAATCCTCCATGCTCATCTTCTATGTTCCCTAAGATAACCAAGAAAATAATCAAAATCATCTCATACACACTTGGTTATCATTATGATAAGTGGGTTGATGAAGCCATTGTTGGCTTCTAGTCAATTTTTACCACTAATGAGAAACTTGCTATTTTCAGTTACAGTGAATTCATTGCAGAGGAAATGCATGACCAATTCATGAAGCTTCCTATAGAATGAGATTTCAAATACATTTTTGTTTTAGTTTATTTATTCATTTATCATCAAGCAGAAAAGTTTCCATTTTCTTTGCAGAAGTTGGATGAGAAGGGTAATTCATAGTAAGTTATCAATTGGACCTCATTGGTGAGGAAAAACTCCACTGGGTATGCCTTTGCAGAATATTTCACACCCATGAGACTATTCTCACTAGAAGAAATTAGAAAAATGATAAATATGGATGACTTACATTTTGTGTCAGCTAAAAAGAAGGCATAGTTCAACATCAAAGCACAGATTGGGTCATTTGTTTATAATACCAGAACATCTAGTAAAGAAGCAGATTATGTTAGGCCCCTATATTACTAGTGTAGTCCCTTATTGTTCTTAGAGTAGCCCCCTTATTATTATTTTTGTACCCATGTAGTTCCCATATTGTTATTATTGTGCCCCATAAAACCCAATATTGTTATTGTTGTGCCCTTACATTATTATTGTTGGGTTGGATAGGATTATATTGTGACCCCATGGACTCCTATATATAGCAAGGAGGTTTTTTCATTTGAATCATCCAATAATTGTTCATTTATGTAATGTAAATGAGGTTTCTCCCTCAAAGTGGTTGATTTCTATGGCATTGATATATTTTTTCTTATATTTTTGGAGCTAGTTTTGTAGCATTTGGTATCACAGCTTTGGATTCTAAGGTTTCACTGCTTCAAACAAGTCATCTGGAACTTTCACTATAAATTTTTTTCTACAAAGGCTAAGAAATTGAAAAAAACACCCATTTGTGAAGAAATCCTGATGAACGTCACGTAAAAATTTCAGATCTTGGTTTGCAATATTTTCAGAGATATGTCTGTGGAAGTTAGGGTTTTTGCAGGATCCTGAATTTCATCTCAAAGAGATGACCTTGGGAAAATCGTCATAAATCTCTCTCTAAGCATCAGATTGGAATTCTGTAAAATGTAGCCAAAAGTACATAGACTTTACTTTACTGTGTAAAAACTTAAAAGTCGAAAGAGGAAACAGTGACATGTGGCACGCCATACCAGATCTCTCTACTGAACCAATCCATAATTAGGTCATTGTAGGAGATTAGGCATAAATTTTCCTTGAAGAATCCAAATCAGGTCAGACCTATGGCATTGGAAAGAAGATTCAGAGGGATACTAAAGTACCAAATATAAAATATCGAGGATCTGGAATTCCAGAGATACCTCAGTTTCAATACTGATTTCCTCAAACGCAAGAAAAAAGTGTGTATTTTGTTTTCAAATTGCATAAGTCTTGTTTGAAAAATTAGTATGAAGTGATTCCAAGGGCATATTGAAGTGTAGATATCAGTATTTTTTTCTAAAATGGCCCCTAAAAATAATTCAACACCCATTAAGAGGAATAAGTACAACATGATATTCAAAATTACAAGACCAAGTGCACCAAATTTCACTCTCGCAAAGAGCAAAAAAAATGAAATGGAAGTTTCGAAGAAAGGTGTGGAAGCTAAGATGGATAGTTTGAAGAAAGGTGTGGAAGCTAATATGGATAGTTTGAAGAAAGGAATGGAAGCTAAGATGGATGGTTTGAAGAATTTCATGGAAGCTAAGATGGATGGCATGGAAGCTAAGATGGATGGCATGGAAGCTAAGATGGATGACATGGAAGCTAATATAGATGAAAAAATGAAATATAACATAGAAGTGATGAAGAATGATTTAAATGCAAACATGGAAGGTTTGAATGAAGTTTTGACAAATTTGATACAAGAAATTATTCCTAATGGTGAAAAAGTAGTACATGAAACTCATGATGAGAACAAAATAAATGTTAATGGTGATTTCATAAACTCTAATGCTGGATTTAAGACCCACCATATTCCAAAGATTGATATGAGGAAGTTTTATGACAAGGATCCCATAACATGGATATGACATATGGAGAAATATTTTTATTTCCATAATGTGAAAAACACGCAAAATGTACGCATTTCAACTTTACATTTAGAACAAAATTCATTTGTATGGTATTGATGGCTTTTCTCTTGTAAAATAATTATCACTTGGTTAATTTGTACGGAAGAAATGATAGCACGTTAGGAGGATACAAAGAGAAACATCTTCTTTAGCTAATTGATAAATCTCAAACAAAAGGGTTCAATAGTGGAGCACAATGAGGACTTCCAAAAATTTAATATAAGGGTAATTCATATTCCAGAGGAACACAGGATTGATGTCTTCATAGGGACTTTAAAGGCTAACATCCAAAATGAGGTTTTCCTTTGGGAAGCTGATTCATTGGAGAAGGCATTTGGGTTGGCAAGAAAAATTGAAAGTAAAATTATGGTGACAAGGAATCCTACCACTCACATCTATAGATATGCAAGTGTTTCTACTCCTAGACTTCCAAAACTTAGAAGGTTGACACCACAATAATTGGAAGAAAAAAGAGTAAAAGGGCTTTGCTACAATTGTGATAGAAAATGCAATAAAGGTCATAATTTTGATGAGAATAAATTATTTTACATAGATTGTGAAGAGAAGGAAGAAAATGAACAAGAAACTTCATAAGAAGAGGATATACACCAGGAACCAACCCTAGAAAATAAGAAATGAGTCTAGCCATATCCTATAATGCATTGGTGGCAATTAACACTCCTCAAATGCTCAAGATAGAAGGACATATCAAGAAGAAAAATTTAATAGTGTTGATTGATTCAAGTAGTACCCATAATTTTATTCAGTGTAAGGTAGCCAAGGAATTTAATTTCTTCCTATACCAAGCACCAGAGTGTCAAGTGATGGTTGAAAATGGAGGGACTATAAATTTCTCTCGAAAATGCCATAATACCAAGAAACCCATGGGGGAATATGTATTGAATAGTCCAATGATTTCCATTCTAATGGGAGGTGCTGATGTTGTACTAGGAGTACAATGGTTAAAATCTTTGGGGACAGTAGCTTTCAACTTTCAAGAACTTTTCTTGATTTTGATTGATTGGAGGTTTCTGTGGTGTAGATTTTTAGATATAGATTTTGGAATCTCCACAATCATCATATTTTTCTGTCGACGTTTTGAGTCTATATCAAGACTCATCCTCAGAACACAAGCTGCAAAGAAGAGAGTAGATTAGGTTAAATAAATAGAGGAAAAAGGGTTTGAAAAATTAAAAGAGCCGACCAGTTTTCTATTAATTTATAAAAGGTTAATTTATTTTTTATTTAATTATTTATTTTCTTATGTTAGTTTATGTTCATTTTTGTTTCAAATTTATTAAATTATTTATAATCATTTTTCTTTCTAATTATGTCTATATATATTTCTAATTCAATACAATATTTTACACTATATTAATTTTAATTAAAGTTTTTTTTCCATATGTTACAATTAATATTTAATATTAGTGATACATATAAATTAAGTAATGTAGAATTAGGGTTATTAAAAGGAGCTTAATAATGTTTTTAATTTAAAGGGACATGACATTATTTTAAGGTAGGGTTCATTAACTTGATAATGTGATTTATTTAAGGAACTCTTTATTTAGGGAAATTTATTAAATATAGGCTAATTTTATATAAGGTTTGGTCTTTAGGATTGTTTTTTATATTTTTTGAAAAAAAAATTGGATGGTTTTTTATACTTTTTTAAAAAATTTAGTTATTTTTTAGATTAGATGTTAAGATTTTTTATAGTTTAGTTATGATGGTGGTTATTATTAAGAATATAGGGTTAGTTATTATAAAGAGATTAAAAGGAGTGAGGTCAGGAAAAGGGGGATAAAGAGGGGCAAGGAGAGGGCTTGAAAAAGAAGAACAACGAGGAGAGGGAAGCGTAAAGGGAGGAGCAACGGAGTGAGGGCTAAGGATAAAGAAGGTGGGAGGATGAAAAATGTTGAGGTGAAGGAGACCAATGACTTAAGGGAAAAGCTTGTTTTTAGGAAAGAACATGGATCTAGTTACTACTAACTTCCAACCCTCCATCTCTGTTTCGGAAGTGAAGGAAGGTTAATTACAAGGTATCGTAGGGAAGCCAGGAAAGATAATAAGCTCTAACGACATGACAAAGATTCTTAAGAAAGAACAAAAAGGCAAATTACACAATTATGCTCACTAGATGTTCCAACATCAAAATCATTTATTTCTCCAGATCTCCAAATATTATTGGACAATCATTCCAAGGTGTTTGAAAATCCCAAAGGAATCCCACCTATTGGTCATAATGATCATGCTATTCATTTGATTCAAGGAATTGTTCCTCGAAACATCATGCCTTATAGATATCCTTATGTCCGAAAGAGTGAAATTGAATGTATGATTGCAGAAATGTTAGAGGATGGTATAATTCATCCTATTCAAAGTTCTTTCTCTTCTCCAGTAGTATTTGTGCACAAGAAGGATGGATCATGGTGCATGTGTCCAAATTATAGGGAGCTCAATAAGCTCACTATTAAAGATAAATTTCCCATTCCTGTGATTGATGAATTATTGGATAAATTACATGGAGAAATTTATTTTATCAAGTTGGATCTTCGTTAAAGATATCATCAAATTAGAATGAAGACTAAAGATATTCAAAAAACAGCATTTCAAACTCATGAGGTTCATTATGAACTTTTGGTCATGCCTTTTGGCCTTACGAATGCACCTTCTACATTTAAAGGGTTGATGAATTCCAATTTTAAACCCTTACTTATAAAATTTGTGTTATTTTTCTATGATATACTAATCTACAACAAGTCTTCGAAGGCTCATGTTCAACATGTTGACAGGGTGCTCAAACTATTGGAGGAGAAACAGTTATATGAAAATATATCCAAATGTTTCTTTGGAGTACAAGAGGTGGAATATCTGGGTCATATTGTATCTCAGGAGGGTGTTAAGGTAGACCCTAAAAAAATTAATTCCATTAAGGAATGGAAAGTCCCCACCACCATAAAGAATTTACAAGGATTTCTCGGGTTAACAGGGTATTATCGCAAGTTTGTTAATAATTATGGGAGAATAGAAGCACCTCTAACAACATTATTGAAGAAATATGCATTTTCATGGACTCTTGAAGAAACTAAGGCCTTTTAACATCTTAAAGATTCAATGTTCCTAGAACTGGTATTAGCTATGCAAGACTTCAAAAAAACCTTTACTATGGAATGTGATGCCTCAGGAAATGGAATGGGTGTTGTTTTAATGCACGAAGGAAGACCCATTTCTTTTGAAAATCATCCAATCAAAGGAAAGTATTTACTAAAAGTTATTTATGAGAAGGAAATGTTGGAAATACTACATGCACTAAATAAATGGTGACCTTACCTAATGGGAAGACGCTTCAAGGTAAAAATTGATCATGATAGTATTAAATACTTTTTTGGAACAAAGACTATATTCAGAAGAGCAGAAAAAATGGGTCACAAAGATGTTGGGTTATGACTTTGAAATCATCTAAAACAAAGGGAAGCTAAATGTTGTTGTAGATGCACTCTCAAGAAAGTATTAAGAGGTGGAAGAATTTCTTTGTGCCAGTTCTACTATCTATTCAGATTGGATAACCGAAGCAAGGGAGGAATGGAATAATGACGAAGAAGCGTGGATAATCATTCAAAAGTTGTAGCAAGATCCTAGTATATCTAATACATTTAGTTGGAAAATGTATTCCTTATGGTACAAAGATTGCTTATATCTTTGTAATAATTCCCAACTAAAACAAAATATTATTTTGGAATTGCACACCTCTCCCATAGGAGGACACTTAGGATTTTTAAAAACTTATCACAAGGTGAAGAAATATTTTTTTTGGGATGGAATTAAATATCACATATTCAGAAGGTTATGGCATAATGTTTTGTTTTCCAGCAAAATAAAGTTGAGACAATTAAGACCCTGGGTCTGCTACAACCTTTACCTATTCCAGGTCAATGTTGGGAGGAGGATTCAGTGGACTTTATCACGAGTTTACCTAAGTCCAAAAGAAAGAGTTTCATCATGGTGGTAGTTAATAGAGTTACCAAGTATGCACACTTTTGTGCATTATCTCATTCATTGAAAGAAAGTACAATTTATAATGCATTTAAGGACACAATTAAAAATCTAGATAGAAACCCGAAGATTATTGTAAGTGACAAAGATCCCATTTTCATTGGAAATTTTTGGATGGAATTATTTTCTTGTTTGGGTACTCAAATATCCCATAACTAATATTATCATCCTCAATCCAATGGGAAAACTCAGATAGTGAACAAATTTTTGGAAGGATATCTTCATTGTTTTGTATCTAATAAACAAACACAATGGGTCAAGTGGTTACCTCTCGCTGAATGGTGGTATAACAATGCCTTCCATACTGCTACAAAACTGACCCCATTTATAGAGCTTTATTGATATCATCCACCATCCATAACATCATATTTAAGAGAAAATTTTAAGGTTCAAGGAGTGTAAGATCACATCGAGCATCAACAACGAGTTCTCTAATTCTTAAAACATAACCTAAATTTGGCACAAAATCAAATGAAACAACAGATAGAACAACATCGTAGCGAGAGAAGTTTTGTTGTAGGAGAATAGGTATTTTTACGGCTACAACCATACAAATAAATGTCCCTCAAGCAAGCCAAGAAGGATAATAAATTATCACCAAAATACTATGGCCCTTACAAGGTGTTGCAAAATATTGGTACTATGGCATACAAATTGGATTTTCCTACTTCTTCTCAAGTGCACCTAGTTTTCCATGTTCCAGGCTTAAAGAAGGTTATAGGTGACAAAATTCTAGTTCAAACAATATTTCTAGAACTTGATGAGGAAGGAAAAATCATATTGGATCTTGAAGCAGTCACGGATACAAGAAATTGACAACTACGAAATCGATCAATTTAAGAGTATCTCATCAAGTGGAAGAACATGCCCACTGAAGATTCCACATGGCAGGATGAGAATTTTATACAGAAGCATCTAGAGCTACTCAAGCATTGTAGACAACACTTTTTTTAAGGAGAGGGGCATGTTAGGTCCCTATAATACTAGTGTAGTCCCTTATTTTTGTTAGTGTATCCCCCTTATTATTATTTTTGTACCCCTGTAGTCCCCATATTATTATTATTGTGCCCCATAAAACCCCAATATTGTTATTGTTGTGCCCTTACATCATTATTGTTAGGTCATCTAGGATTATATTGTGACCCCATGGACTCCTTTATATATAAATGAGGTTTTATAATTTTAATTATTCCAAGAATTCTTCATTATGTAATGAAAAGGAGGTTTCCCCCTTGAAATAGTTGATTTCTAAGGCGCTAATCTCTCTTTTCTTCTATTTTTGGAGCTGGTTTCATAACATATTTTCTCTTAAATAAATTGATTTTTAAATTGATTTGTACTTGGTATTAAGACCCTTTCGACCTAATTTTAAAGTTAAGAGTGGATAAAAATACCACTCCTTACACACACACACTCCTAGGCTAGAGATATAGTAATCTATGAACTAGAATTTGCGGGAGGATGACACATTGTAGGAGGCTAAAGAAAAATTCATATTCACAACCATCTCCTAGACATCTACACCTCAAGAAAAGAAAGAGAAAGGGATAAGGGAAGAACAATCTTCTCCAGTAGCATAAATTGCAGGTAAGTAATTCCTGATATAAAAAAGGTAACATAAACCTAACTCTTGATCACTATTTTAGCAGTGGAGTAAAGAGTAGGAAACAATATTTATGACAATTGCTCATGCTTCTACAAGGGAGGATAACATATTCCGAGGATCTCCCTCTTCATCAACATCTAAAGATCCTCTAGAAACAACACAAACAACAAACTTGGATCAATACAAAACTGAGCGGAACCTTTTTTACAAGAACAAGGCAATCAAATAGAGGAATGAAATGCTTAAAATGACAACCTACACCCAGCTTTGGAATAAGATAGCCACATCACAACACATTCTCCTATCGAAATTTGACACAGAGAAAGGGAAAATGCAAATTTCATTCCTTGAAGAAAGTGTGCCAGCCCCAAGGACACCAGCAGATTACAAAGAACATGTATTTTCATTTTATGCACAATAGATTCATCCAAATGACCAAATGTATATGCATAAGAAAACTAGTGAGATGATGTATTCCACTCTAACTAATGCTTCCATGTAAGCCTCTAGATTGTAGGAATCATTAAAAAACACAAAAAGACAACTAAAGTTGGAAAGGGTTTCATCCTTAGCCAAGGATACTAAAATCAAGTCACTTGAAGACTTGGTGATCAAACTGAGATATGATCCCAATGATATAGAAGCAGCAGAAGAAATCATGAAAATGAAAAATGATGATATAGCAGCATTGTGGAAGCATCTCAAGCTGCCAACCGCACATGATCCACAGGCTAAGGAAGTTGGAGAGATGGATACGGAAAAATAGGACATGCTCAATATAATAATTAAGAAAAACAACTAGATCTGAGACATGGAAGTGGAACTAGAGAAACTGATCAAAGAAAAAGAGAAGGCATTATAGTTGGTCATAGTTCCACTCACAGCAATCCAAATTTAAGTGGCAACAACCCAGGGGAATCTACGTCAAATTCAGCACCAACAGAGACATCATATCCATCAAGTGATCTATTTAAGGCCATGGAGAATATCTCCATTCAAGGGGAGAAATTTCTAAGTTAAAAGCTCAACTCAAAACAATGAAAGAACAAAAATTAAGAATAAACAATTCTTATGTTGCATAATTATAGAAGACTCACCATCTCACTCTGCAAGTTCAACAATTAAAAATTTAATCATTAATGGCAAAAAATCTAGCACAAGAAAAGGAAATTATATGGATAAAGAAGAATGAAGCCATCATGAGATATGGCCTTCAATTTAGATTATTTTTGAACAACAGGAATTAGTACAGAGGTCTAAAGAAGTAGTGAAGGAAATTAAAATAGATTTTGGACAAAAGCCTGGAGAAGCAACAACAATCATCAAAACCTTGAATTCTAAAAACATAGAAGAATTAGAGCACCTTGGGATTCAATATAGAACAAAAAAAAAATGGAGGTGAAGAGAATGTATACTAAAAGGAACCTAATGCTCCAACTAGAGAATAAATGCCAAAATCTAGAATCAAACATTCAAAGATTCCATAAGAAGATGCATGTGCTAAACAGAATAGGGTTGCCAGGATTGGTTGACATAGGAGACAAGCTGATGAGCTTGAACAATTATCAAGAGAAATTATGCTCTATTACCTGAGATACATCAATATTTTCAAGTATAAAAGGAAATATCAGAGGGAATGAATTCATGGAGGCGATAGAATTTGAGTTGTTTATCAGTCATGAAATCAGAAACTTGTTCATCGTCAAAAATACATTCCGTAAATACATGGATGTGGATGAAACATATATAAAATTAATAAGAATTTATATCCCAAGTGAATACATATGGGAGAAGCCATGTGAATTGCTAGAGTAAAACAATTTTCATCTTTAACTGCAAGGTAAACAAGGCAGAAAATTTTGAGGAACAATCATCAACAATCGGCTTGAAGAATAGAGCCAGTGGCCACATCCATATTTGTAAATTCAAAATTTGTAAATATGTTGTGGTAGATCTAGCTACTAAAATAATTTACACTAGATCAAACACACATCCAAACCCTCAAGACCTTGTACTATAATATAGAAAGAATAATTAGGAAGAATAGTGCAAATGAGAGTCAATCAAGTGAAAGTCTTCTTCCAATATTTAATTTCCTTCCTGATTTTTTTTTTACCTTAGAAGACATAGAATTTGATTTTTATTTTGAATATACACTCTTTAGAAGTAAATCTGATAGTATTTTTCCCAAAATTGTGGCGGACAAAAACCTGATACCATTTGGTAAACTATGTCAGACTAAGCATACATCTTTAGACTATGAATCACAAAAATCATCAGATCTTACTTCTACTACATCACCCCCATTCCAAAAGAAAGTTCACCTATTAGTATTTCCCCAACATTTATTTCTCCCAGCATCTCTACACCTAGTTCAAATTATTCTCTAATCAGTTCATCTACCATTCCTACAACCTCCACTACAACACACCAAAATATTATAACTTCCCCTTTCATACCAACTTTACGCACACCTCTTCCTACTACATCTTCCTATCAACCCCATAATCCCATCATGGCTGCTCATTATGCTCCTCTAATTCTACTTGGAAAAATTAATTCCATTCCACAAGGATATCAAACTCAATTACCTCATTTTTATTGCACCGGACCAATGACTGCTAAACGAACATAGATCGAATGAATTATTACTTTTAATTGAAATAATTCAATGAAGATGATGTTAGAATGAGGTTATTTGCTCAAAACTCTCATAGGGGAAGTTAAAAAGTGGTTTAAAACATTAAGAGATTCCTCCATCCCAGATCTAACTCAATTTCGGGAAGCTTTTCTTAGAAGGTGGGAATTCAAGAAAAATCCTCTCCAGGTCTTAACTGAATATGAGTATCAAGATATCTCCAAGAGAATTCATCCAAGATTATTGTACTAGGTTCAATATTGTTTATAATTATTTTCCAACTACAATACAACCACCTCCCGAATTAGCCTTGCTGAAGTTTCTAGATGGTTTTGACCCTGATATGGGCTACCAACTTAGGGAAAGAAACCATGCCACCTTAGAAGACTACAGACGAATGCAGTTAGTGTAGAAGAAAATATGTTAGCAAAGAGAGCTATGTTGAAAACTGATAGAAAGGTCCAAATTGAAGAAAAACAAGCTTCTTCTTCTTTAGATGCTAAGATAGATACCTCAGTGAAAACTATGGAGATAATGATGGATAGGATAAGTTTACCATATAGGACCCCTCCTAGAGAAAATCGCAGAGCTCCTCCTATAAGAAATCCCCACCAAATCAAACAAAGAGAACAAAGATGATAATCAACAACGAATTAGGCCTCCATTTCAAGAAAATTTTGCTAATGAAGAAACTAAATTAACTGAGGAAACTAAAGACAATCAGATAAATTTGTTTGGAATAAATGAGAAAGATAAAATATTCTTGAGAAAATAAGAGGAAGACCATTTTTTGCTATCTCAACCAGAGCAAGACGCTTTAGAATATGAGGAATACAAACACGGATATCAAAATGGTATGAGGGAATTACACAAAAAATATAACTTAAGAAGAGAAAAAGGTGTTTAAAATACCCTAACAAAACTAAAAAAGATACTCACTCAACCAGTCAAACAAAAAAAAAATCCTCGAAATGAAGTCTCCAAATAACTAGATGCTCCTTCAACTAGTCGAACGAAAATTGATCCTCAAAATGAAGTACCTAAGAAAACAGATGCAAATTTCAAAGAAGTTAAAAAATCAAAAACATCCTTTAGCATTGAAACTGAATTGGCTAAAGTAAAAATTCCCTTTCCTTTAACTAAATTGGTAGCTAGATATGTTTATACGACTCAAGTCATCAAATCTTTACAGATAGCAGAAAGGACAAGCATAGTGAATCTATAATGATGAAATTCCTGAATTATGTTTTGGACCTAAGGTAGAAGGAAAATCATAGGATGGAAGTGTTCCACCTTTTTACATTAGCTTAGACATTCATGACAAAAATTTTCATAATTCAATGCTTGATTATAGATCTTCCCATATTTTAATGCCAAGAGCTATCATGGAAAATCCCAAGACCTTATAAAGACATATATTCTTTTGATTCAAGAAAAATAAGATGTCTAGGGCTCATTAAATATTTATGTGCCACTCTATTTCAAATACCAGCCAAAGGCCTAGTCATGGACATTGTATTAGCAGGAATTCCACCCAAGTATGCGATGCTACTGTCAAGATCATGGGGTGAAAAGTTACAAGGTACTTTGCAAATGGATATGACCTATGCAACCATTCCTATATTTGGTTAGCAAAGAATGTTATATAGATAAACTTCGATGAAATACATGGTTAGTAGCGAAGATAATAAAAAAAACTACCCCTTTTACTCTTTGCACTATGACTTAGATTCCTTCATTATGATAATGAAAAACCAACTAAAAAAGAAGTATCACAACAAGAGAATGAACTGACTGAACTAGGTCAAATAGCTAAAACTGAAAAGCGGGAAATAGAGGAAGAAAATCTTTGGAACATGTGTTTTGACAGAGTTGTATGTAGAAATGTTGTAGGAGCTGGTGTTTTTGTTATGAATTGATCAACCAATATGTCCAAGGGACATGGCTATAAATTGAATTTCAATGCACCAATAACATAGTAGAGTATGAAGCTCTGATCTTATGGCTGCAAATTTTGAATATATCACAAGCTAAAATGATTTATGTGCATGCGGATTTTCAGCTCATTATCGAGCAAATTAAGGATGAATATTCAACTAAACACCCTAGATTGAAAGCCTATAAGAACACAATTTTATACTTCCTGCAATGTTTTACTAAATATGATTTGTCTAGTATTCCTAGAACCCAAAATATTTTAGGTGATGCCTTCATATTTCAGCTAGTACTTGTAAAATTCCTTTTCACCCCAATAGGAATTATGTGGTGGAAGTCGAACAAGCCAAGTGTCATGTAAAATATTGGCAAGTTTTTCGAAATTATGAGAAAATTGAAAATTCCTTACAAATGAAAGGTGAGTTTGAGTGTGTAAATATTGATAATGATAATGATAATGATAATGATGTAAATAGCAAAAAAAAAAAGATTGAACTCAACGAAACTAATGATAACCAAGTAGAACTTGAAATTTTGCAATTAAAGGACAATGTGTTGCCCAAAGGTTTAGTACCATTGGAAGATATTTTTGACTCCAATGATGTAGAAAGAAAGCCAAAAATTGAACCAGTAGGTGATGATGTAGAGGAATCTAACATTGGAACTCAATATAACCCCAAAATTGAAAGGAGATCTAAGTCCTTACTGTTGGAGCATAAAAAGATATCTTTTAAACACCTAATTAGCCTACATTAATTATAAATCCAGGAGCGAATTTTTATTTCAAGAGTGTACTCTATTTGAGGCTGCAATTAACTATGAGTAATGCTATGAAGATGTAGTACGGAATTCTAAATACAAGAGTAAACAGAGGCTTGTAAAGAAATCTAATTACAGTAACATAAATGGAAATGCTCTGAAATATTAACTACATCAATCTGCAAAACATCGATCAGGGATAAAATAGAAATAAATCCTTCCCTTAGAAATTGATGCAACTGAAATCACACTGAGGCAAGATAACCAATCTGGGAACTTGGAAGAAGTAACCAATGTCCTCTATAGTTGGTGGTCTTGTTCTTGAAGCAATCAAAATGAAATCAAACTCAAACTACTTGCTGATGAAAATAACTGAAAGGAACTTCCTGTAATAACAAAACCTGGAAAGGAACAACAACTCATAATTCCTATGCAAACACAACAACTATAACCAATATATCTGCTAATCTGAATCTATGAATCAGAAATGAACAATAAACAGAAATGGAACAACAAACATGAATTGAACAACAATTCTAAACTTAACGCAATCGGGCAACTAATCTTAATACTTCAACCCTGTCGACAGCCAATACTACAAAAAATTCAATCATAAAGAATCATAAACCAATAGAACAACAACTAGAATTTAATATAGAACATCAAAGCTTTATAAAGATAGCAAGGTAAATAAATAGTGAATAGACTTCTTGCAAATGATAAAATAGCAATGCAGTTCATTAATGCTCACAACGAATATGTATTCAATCCAACAGCAATCAATCAACTCTGTAATCGTAATGAATTTAAGCACAACTTCACACAACAGTAAGCAAAGGTTAGAAATACAAACAACAGGGTGATTTCACCAGGGTCGGGCCCTTAGCACCAGTGAAACACTGCTGGGCTACTTTAGAACTTGAGAGATGAAATGAAACGCGTCTTTTATATTAATTGAGCATAAAGTATTACATAGACCGCTCTCTAAAGCCGAGAGTCAATAAAACACAATATTACAAAGGAAATGTTTCGAATACAAGAATCTCCCACTCCTTAATCACTAAAGGTGTTGCCTTACATATCAGACCCTGACGGACAAGACAAGGAATAGAATGAGGCTTGAACAACAATCCCTCAGGATCAAAGGATCCTAAGGGATTTGCTTCCCTTATTTTAGTTATCACATGGTTTACTTTGACCGAAGTCGAGTTGTCCCCTGCCTTTTCTTAGCGATGCGTTCGGATTTCCTTGTCTTTGGTAGGATTTGGTCTAACGCTGGAGGAACAACAGTTCCATTCATCTCAGCTTCACCTTTGGTACAGTTGTTCACTTCGTCTAATTCCTGTTTTTATCAACAAAAATAAATCCTTAGTCATCTTTTTACAATAAAAAAACATCTTTCCAATTCTACCATAATTCTTATAATAAATCACCTTTCTAAGGTAAAAAGGATTATGTCTATAGTAAAATAATGAGAAAATACACAGTCATTTCATGCCTTTTCCACTGCTCAACAGACCTCCCTACTTAATCTTTTTCATGTCCTCATGAAAACTATAGTTCACATGCAGAGCAGTTAAAGAATAATCCGCATAAGGTTTTTCATCAAAAGGCCTAAAACCATGCAGTGCAGCTAATGCTTTGAAAACATGCTTTATCTATCCTTCAGGTAGTTCATAAATGGTTTTGTAGTCTGTAGCAGGATACCATGCAATGGGGCTTCAAAACCTACACCCTAGCTAGAATGGTCCTTCTTTCAAAATGAGATTACTATAGGAAACCAAGCGGTCTGCAGCTAGCACAAAGTTTTTATATTTAAATGGTTCTCTATTTTGCACATTCCGATTGGAAATTCCCCATCGAACCTTAGCTCCTATGTAAGCCTGGTTTCTAATAGATAGGAAATAATCTATCCCATTCAAGATAATCGATTTATGGACATGCCCCAATGCTTGGATAACACCTTCCTTTGTCATCAAACTCTTCTGCCTAGCCCAAAATTGAAATGGGTCCTGAGGTTCACTCCTAACCCACAAATCTAATTCATTTTCCTGCCTTTGAAAAACATTATAGGCTTTAAGCCATTTTAATTGATTAACAGCAAAGGAAATAAATTCCTCGTATTGGATATCTCCCACAAAAGGGTTAGGATTTGACTCACAATCATTTTCCAGTATTAGATTATGCAAATAGAACTCACACAAGAGGCGCTATAACTTTTCCCCATAGAGTTTGTAGCATGTTACAAAGTCATCTATAGTTTTTAGCTTTATAGATTTTCCTGCCCTAACTACCTTAATCTTTAGCTTTAAATATCTTTCTAATAAAAATAAAGCATAGTTCTTGGCAGGGCATCTACAAGCTAAAATATCAGTGTACAATGAGCAGAGAGTGTCCATTTGATTATGGGCTAATTTTAATTGATTCATTACCTTTTCAGCCTTCTCTTCTGCTTTTCGACACTTCTCGTGGGCTTCAGCTTCTGCTTCATGGATGGTCTTCATCTGCTGCTGCAACTCCTAATATCTCTTCCTAGGGATAGTGTCTTCTTCCAACTTTTCCCTTTCCCGTCGAGCCTATGCCAACTCCTCTTGGAGTCTGGCTAATGTAGGGTCACTAAAAGTATTCTGACTACTAGCTTGCATGTTTTCAGTTGAAGTGGGTCCCTTTGGAACATCTTGTGCTGGAACAACTATTCGTTTTTTCGTATCTGCATAATTAGGCTCAGCCATAGCTTCTGCTACTTGGGGGTTCATCTTAGCGGCCACCTTTCTCTTTTTCGAAGTTTTCTTGGTGGCTATGCTTCTTCTCTTGTGGGCTCACTTGGGCATTTTGTTTCATTCTAAGAACCCTAATGGTTTGCCTGAGTTGTTCCACAAGTATCTGAAGCTTCATTCGTTCCCTTCGAAGCTTTTAAATCTTATTTACTTTCTTCCTTTTTCTTAATGGAACGGCTGTTCCTTTTTCTGAACCTGTTTTCTCAACAGGGTTTTGGTCCTCATTAGCCATGCCTTTAGTTGGGTTCTCTTCTTGGTCTTCTTCTTGGGGTTCTTCTTCAATATTCATATGCCCTTGGCTAAATTATTTGGGAATTATACCCTCAATTGACTTTGAAATCCCCTGAGAACTTTTAGGCTTGGATATTGATTTGGTGTTCTCCTTTTCTTGTTCGTTATTTTCAGGGGAAGCAACCCTAGCTGATTTTATCACTTCGTTAGGGTTTGTTTTTTCATTCATCATTTCTTCAGTTGTTTCTTTGTTGACAACAGAGTGCTCCTGCAACTGATTGATATCAATGTTAAGGTCCAAAGGGCTATGAGGCTACACATAGTGACTCATATTGGCCAAAATTTCGGCCAATTGGTCTTCCCGTAAAGGGCTTCGTGGTGAACTTACAGTAATATTTTCGGGAGGCTCTATTCCTTCTCTTTCAATGCTATGATTATCTTCGTCCTCCTGATAGGTATGATAGCTACCTTCTCCCTCATCAAAATATTGAATTTCTCCCTCAATTTCCTCTTCTTCATTATTTCCTTCTTCTGCATTGGTTTGTTTCTCACCACTGGTGTGGTGGCTTATTTCTTCTTCATCTGAGTAGTGAATTTATCCCTCCATTTCCTCTTCTTCATTAGTACAAGGACTTCCTCCTTCCAATTGTGGAGGTTTTTCATCCTCCGAGCTGGGCAATTCCAAGGGCTGGCTATTGCTGCCCAAAAGTCCTTCCATCTTTCCTCTACTTCGTTTTGAACGGAGGGACTCTCTGCGAATTGATGGCTCAGCTGTCAAGCTAGCCATTCTCTTCTGATTTGGGGCAGGTAAAGCTAGCCCTCCATCAATGGAGAATATCAACTCTTCCCAGTTGTTCTGTTGTTGGGTGAGACTACGATTCACTATTAATCTGATTAGGCAATGGTGGCTGACCACCATGTCTGCGTGCTGATATTTTCTTATACTACAAGCAATATCATGCAGTAAGGAATTTAAAAATGCAGGCAAATTTACAGTGCATTTCCATTTTAATACAGCTAGTAACTTAAGGTGGCGAGGTCTTACCACGTTTTTCCTTCTGTCGCATGTTAGATAGGCCTGCACTATCTTAGCCAATTCTGTCCATGGTTCTCCCAATGATGTTGGCTGAACTCCTTTTCCTTTGACGACCAAAGTATGTTCATCATCCTGATAAATATTCATGGCTTCTTGAAGCCTGACCTTCTTTTGAGTCCATATAATTCCTTGGGCTGGTAGACTATACACCTCTGCAATTATTTCATCGGTTACAACTATCTGTCTTCCTCTGACCATGGAGTCTCCTTCCTACAAGTTCTGTAAAAATTCGGTGGCCACTGTTTCATGGGGTTGTTGCATCCTCATGAAATATGTAATCCATCCCAATTTTTCCAAAATATCTCATGCAGCATCAGAAACAACTAGCACTTGCTGCTCACTGCGAATTGGTCGTCCTCCCATCGTCTCTGCACACTATTACTTCTTTCCAAACACACAGTGATTGTAATGGAACAGCACAGCACGGTGAATTGGAATAATATCGTTAAATTTTCGTTACTCCCTAGAATGTAGGGATTTGGTTCGCATACAGGTAAATAAATATTAGGATTTGATCTACATGTAGACATTCGTGCCCCCCTGAAGGATGATAGGTCATCCTCGACTGTCAATTAAGAGAAGAAAGTGTTGCACAACATTTGTACAACAGGAAAATGTAGGCATAATTATGATACATTCAATCAAATTATAGTATTTACTGAAATCAATGTGTGTGATAAATCAGAAATAGATATAGAAACGTTTGTAATGATTCGAAGATAAGGAGAAGGGACAGCTTAAGATAAAAATAAGTACAGGTGAGTTTATTACCCACTCAAACTAATGTGATCGATTTATGATTATTTTCATGTATAATAGGTTCGAAATCAGAGGTTAGGGATTCATACTTTCATTTGATATGTAAATAGAAATATAGTAAAAAGGGTTTAATATTACTATTGATGTGTATAAATGTGACTCCAATACCATCAGCAGAGCTCTGTTTCCCACAGGTGTCCATAACCTTGACAAATATTCTTTCCTACCCTTGGAACCATTGTCCTTTATTTATGCTAAGGAAGTTCTTGTTAAATGTCATAACGGAGGCCATTGTGCTGGCTTGGTGACTAGATAAATCATAATGCCATTCACCGGGAAGAAGTGAAAAGTGGGCAGGCCGGCTCGTGATGAGACCTCTTGTTCCAAGGACTTCTTAATTTTTGAATTGTCCATTCGACCATATCCCTGGTTTGGTGGCCATGATGGGAATGCCACTTCACTTGCTTCCTTATGATCATGGTAGGCTGGCTCTTGATGAGACCCCCTATCCTCCATCTGCCAAATCATACAATTATTAGTGAAATATGTAAATATTTTTCTTTTTCTTATAGCTCTTTCCTACTTATACATAAAGGATGGCTCAGCACTCCTTAAGAGTAGGGATGGTGGAAGAAGTTTGAACATCTCAATAGAAAAGAATATGCCCTTATTCCTACTCCATAAGTAAAAATCAAAGAAATTTATAAAGTACGGGAAAGAACCAACATGATCAGGATAATCGATCATATTAATTCAGTGGTATTAAGACAGCAAAATCATGTTATTGATTATGTCCCTTTTTCCTTTTTCTTATCATTACCAAACAATTTTCTTAAAAATGACGATTTCTTTTGATTCGCTGATTACAGTAAGCTTTAATTTGTATTATTGTATATAAATAGTATGTTTGCCTTTAGAAGAGTCATCATAAATCCTCAAAATGCTGATCTAAAACAAAAAACAATCCACTCAAAAGGTGTTGTTCCTTTAAAAGAACAGCAGAAACAATCTGCAGAAATGTTGTTCCTTCCGAAAGGAACAACAAAAATCTGCGAAATTGTTGTTCCTTTCGAAAGGAACAACAAAAGTGTTGTTCCTTTAGAAAGGAATAGCAAAAACTCAAAATAAACGAAATAGACACTGTTTTGAAAAAAAAACTGAATTCTATGAAACAAACAACAAAAACTCAAAATAAACGAAATAAACAGAGGTTTGAAAAAAAACAAATTCCATAAAACAAACAATCCAACTAAATGAACAACATTTATGTACAATTTTTTTTTTTTTTTTTAAAGAAATGATTTAATAAATGGGTGTCGAGGAGGAGTTATCCCCTTCAGCCAGAATTTTCATGGTAGAATATTCCCGTAATTGTTGGTAAAAGGATTATCGGGTAAGCATTTTATGATACAATCGTACTCGATGACCGTTTTCTTTGAATGAATGTCCAGATCCATCAATGGTGGTTAATGTAATAGTGCCATTGTCATGTACCTTTTGTATTTCATAAGGCCCGAGCCATCGTGTCTGGAGTTTCCCTGGAAAATCCTGAAACCTAGAATCATATAGGAGTGCCCAGTCTCCTTCGTGGAAGATATTTTCTTTGATGAGGGTGTCATGCCATTTTTCTCCCTGCTGTTGAATTAACGCTATGCGCTGAAGAGAAGAGAGCCTAATTTCATCTAACTCATTAATTTGCTGCAGTCTTTTGGCCTGGGCTTCATTTAAATCTAGACCCACCTTTTGGGTTGTTCTTAATGTCGGAATTTCAAACTCTATTGGAAAGATGGGCTCTTTTCCAAATACAAATTGATATGGTGAATATCTCGTAGTGGGTCTCCACGTGTCAAGGCATGCCTGATATACAGAAATACGTAGGCCCAGTCCACGTATGTGAGGCAAGCGGTTTTGTTAATATAGATTCAATCACTTTGTTCATGCTCTCTACTTGGCCATTTTCCTTTGTGGGTGGTATGCGATTGTAATCTTGTCTTTGAGATAGTGGTAATTTTGTAGTGTTTCAGCTAGTTTATTACCTACAAACTGTGGTCCTCCATCTGTGATTATGTCCCTTGGGAGACCATATCGCACAAATATTTGGAAAAGAAATTGTATTACAGAGTCCTCTATCGCTTTTGAAAGTTACTCTGCTTCAACACATTTAGTAACATACTCAATTGCAACTAGGATGTATGTTTTTTGGTTTGATGGAGGGCTAATAGGGCCAACAAAATCAAGGGCCCAACGTTCAAATTGTTCAATTACTAGTTGAGGGTTCAAAGACATTTCATCAGACTACTGAGGGTGACCTGCCCTTTGGCAGCTATTACAGGCCTGCACAAAGTTTTTGGCATCTTTAAAGATGGTAGGCCAATAATAGCCTGTTCGTAAAACCTTATGGGTAGTTCTACGATCTGTAAAATGCCCGCCACACTGCCCATCATGGCATGCTTTCAAAATATCAAATACCTCGTCCTCCCGAATGCATCTTCTTATTTGCATATCTGCCCCTATGTGAAATAGGTAGCCCCCAATCCAAGAGAATCAGGTACTACACTGTATTATCTGATTTTGTTCATTAAGGGATAGATGTTTAGGTAGTTTACCTATTGCCAAATAATTTGCTATATCAACATACCATGGGGTTCTGATAGTAACAGCGAACAAATTTTCATCTAGAAAGTGGTCTTCAACTGCCTCTGTATCTGTTGGCTTTGGCATTCTTGACAGAAAATCAGCTACAAAGTTCTCTTTTCTAGGTCGATCTTTGATTGTAATGTCGAATTCCTACAATAAAATCAACCATTTTGTCACTCTTCCATTTGTAACAGGTTTATTTGCCAAGAATTTAATGGCAGAGTGATCAGTATATAGTACTACAGGATACCCAGTTGTATAATGTCTAAACTTATTTACAACATGTACTACAGCTAAAAATTCCTTCTCAGTCACAGTATAATTTAATTCAGCAAGGGATAGATTTTTGCTAATATAATAGATTGCATATGGTTTCTTGTCTTCCTCCTGCCCAAGTACTGCTCCAATTGCTGTGTATGAGGCATCGGATGAAATTTGGAATGGAAAATTCCAATTTGGGCCCCTCAGCACTGGGGCTGTTGAAATAGGCTTTTTAAGATCGTTGAAGGCATTGTCACATTTATCTATCCAAATAAAATCAACATTTCCAGTCAGTGCATACAAATGTGTAGCTATTCTAGAATAATGTTCTATAAATCTCCTATAATAACCAGAAAATCCAAGAAAGCTATGTACCTCTGTTTGTGTGGTGGGTGTGGGTATTAACAAAATTATCTGAATTTTAGTTGGGTCCACCTGAATTCCATCTTCTGAAATATAGTGCCCTAAGATAACTCCTTCAGTCATCATCATATGACACTTTTTATGGCTTAAACAAAGCCTAATGTCAATACATCTTTGCAACACCTTTTCTAAATTTTCTAATGTTGGCTCGACATCATCCCCATAAGGTGTGAAGTCATCCATATATACTTCAAGCCCTTCATTTATTAAGTCTGCAAAGATGCTGAGAATGGCCCTTTGGAGTGTAGCAGGGGCATTGCATAGGCGAAAAGGTAAGACTCGGTAGGAAAATGTCCCCCATGGACTGGTAAAAGTAGTTTTCTCTTGGTCTTTAGGGGCAATCTGGATTTGATTGTACCCACTTAAGCCATCAAGGAAGGAAAATAATTTCTTTCCTGCCAATGTGTCTAATACCTGGTCAATGAAAGGAAGGGGAAAGTGGTCTTTCTGGGTTGCCTTGTTAAGTTCACGGTAATCTACACATATTCTCCACTTTCCGTTCTTCTTTGGTACCACTACTAATGGAGAGACCCACTTGCTATTAGATATTGGGTAGATGAAATTAACATCCGATGGATTTTGTAATTTAGCTTTCACAATATCTTTAGGGTGAGGGTTTAGTCTTCTTTGGGGTTGGCGAATGGGTCTCGCATATTTTTCAATATAGATGTGGTGTGTACACAATTGGGGGTCAATTCCTTTCATGTCTGGGTAATCCCATGCAAAGTATGCTTTGTATTTCCACAATAGTTGGACCAACTTCTCTTCTTGTTCAGCAGTCAAATTTTTGTTAATGTTTAGAGTTTTTCCCGGCTCAATTTCTACAATCTTACTATTGTACACAGAAGTAGTGGGTATTAATTGATCAGGAATGTCTTTCAGAGGATCTTCTTCTTCCTTATTATCAAATGCTACCTTGATCATGTGACATTGTAGATGGGATCTGATTTGTGGTTTATTAATAAAACTAGTGATGATATCATCCTCTGTTTGATCTTTAAAATCAAGAGCATTTTCTATAGTTAGAGGTGATCTCATATTTTCCATAAGATATTATACAGGTTGTTTTCTTATTTTGATTATTGATAGGCTTGGCTGGGTTGAGGGATATAAAGCTAAATTATTGACATAGTTTCCCCTTGTTATTGTCATGTTGCCTTGTCGGCATCCAATATAAGCATCGGTAGTTGCCGACCAAGGTCTACCTAAGATTAACGGGTGTCCGTCTAGCCGGTTCTTTGGATTGATAACCAGGAATTTAGCAGGGTATTCCCAGGAATCTACTGATACCATTACATCTTGTAGTGTACCCTCTATTTTTACTACCGAGCGGTCAGCCAATTCCAATAAGGTTTTTGTTGGTTCTAGCGATGTAATGCCAAGTTTTTGATAGGTGGTGGTTGTTAGGATATTGATTGCTACTCCCAAATCAACTAAGGCATTTGGAAACAATTGCCCATAGATTTGCACTGTCACTATAGGATTTCCTGCGTCTTCATATTTTACGGATGTTTCCATTCCTAATAATAAGTTAGATAAAGTACTGACTATTTGGACAGTTGGATTGGTGGTTGCTCTCCTCTTTGGCTTCTTTATGCATAATTCCTTAATGGTTTTTGTATATATAGGGATGTCTTGGATAGCTTGGAGGAGAGGGATTTTTATACACAAATTTTTTAATTCTCCCAGAAGATCAAAATCAGGATGTTCTAATGGGCGTGGTATGATTAACCATTCTAGGAACGGTGGAGAGGAAGTTGTTACTTGTTGTTGATTTTTTTGTTGAACCTCCTTCTCTTTTTGTAATGTTTGTTCTATAGGTAACAGATCTTCAATATGAACATTGTTGTTTCTCTCTGTTTCTACTATGCACCCAAACCTTAATTGAAGGTCATTACACTCCTTCAGTTTAGTTTCTAATTCTGGGGGTTCCATTATTTGGACAGACTAAACTGGCCTATTGTTTGGGTTTGGGTTGGGCTGGGCTGGGAGTTGAAGTCTTAAGTTGGTCTGGGGGTTTGTATAGGGAGCTCGCAGTGTAGGTTGAGAGAGAGGGATTGTTCCAGCTAGCTGATTTGTAGGTCTTTGCCAGTTTGACTGCCAGGCCTGACTCTGCGAAGTAGAGGGGGACCATTGTGTTGGATAAGTATTGTTTTTCCAAAATGGTGGGCAGAAAGGAAAACTTGGCCAATTAGTTTGATTTGTTTGATTTGGCCATGATGTTGTAAGGAATGGCTGTTGTGACCAATTGGGGAAAGGTGGTTGATTTTTCCACATTCCATTATATTGCTGAGCATTGTATTGAGGAGGCTAAAAAGAAGAAAATGGATCAGTTGGCATACCTGATTGTCATGGCTACCACTGTCGGTGCTGATTAAGTAGGCATACCACTTCTGATTCTTCTTCTACCTCCTTATAAACTACCTTTAGGCCAAGAAGCGAGGGACATCCTTCTGTAGGGTGATCTTTCGTACAAATGGCACAAACTTTGATTACATCCAGTGGGAAATTTTTGTGGCTGTGTTTCTTCCTGCATCTAGGACAGAATATCGCCAAATTTTTCTCTGCTTCTACTCGCTTTTGTTTGGCTTGCTTAATGTCAAACTGCATTGTTAGAGTCCCAAGTATATCTTTTTTAAAATCTTCCAATAGGTTTCCAATCTCTGCACGAGTTACACCTTCATTAGAGGTCTTGTTGTCTCTTGTAATCATATCATGTTCTGCTGATTTTAGCCTTGTGTTGCCCCTCGAACTCCTGATACACAAATCAATGATGTTAGCATATCTTTACTGATATATATCACCTTTTCCATAATATTCAATGTTTCAACCCATTGATCTTTCATTCCCCTAATTAATGTAGTTTTCAGCACATTATCAGGTAAGGGTAAATATGCATAAGGAGATCTCTGAAGATTGTATTCAAACTGTTCCACATATTCTTCCAAGGTTTCATTTGGTTTTGCTGTCATTTGGAATATTTCATCTTTCATTTCCCGAGACCTACAATAATCTTGATACTTCTTTAAAAACGCATCTTTCATCTGATCCCAATCAGTTATGACACCCCCACCTAACCCAATAACCATCGTAAGGCTGCTCCTTTTAATGTAGAAGGAAATAGTTTTAGTTTTTGGGGATTGGTGGTATAATCATATCCCCTGCATAACACACCAAATTCAAACAAAAATGCATCTGCATCTTCTTATGTTAAGCCATGAAATGTGGGAATATGTTGAAGGGGAATGGCCTTCATAGGTTCATTGACTGTAGTATCTACTATAGGATATTGCAGCGTAGAGGTTTTATGGGGCCTCTACTGGTTCTAGTTTTGGTTCTGGGCCATTTGGTCAAAGATGTGCCAATATCCTTCTGGGATCTCAAGGGAATTCCTAAGCTGACTAGAAGGAGTAGGAATGGCCTTGACAACACTTCCCTAGTTTGGAACAGCAAGTATTCTTTGTTGACCTACTGTTTGAGGTGATTCAGGACGTTGGTTTTGAATGAGTTTAACATCACTTCCCTTATCTGGACTGCTTACTGTTTGGACTATTTTGATAGGAGATTTTGGTTCTTCTATTTCTCCTGTTTCCCCTTCTCCTTCACGGAGATTACTAGAGTTCCCTTCTTGAGGGGAAATTATGCAGGGATTCTCAATTTCTTGGGAATATTGCTCAATTCCCACTGTTTGACTATGTATCTCAGCAAAGGCTTCAGATGGTGACTTTGTAGCTTGAAGGGAACTAGTAGGTTGTCTAGAGATAACTTTCCTAGGTCCTACTAATGGCTGAGATTCATTATTTTTAAGGATTTTTTCAATAAAAGTTGTCCGCCCAAGGGTCACCAGTCCCTTAGGTTTTTAAATTTTAGGAGGAATTTTGTTTTTCTTAGCTGGTCGATTTATTCAAGAAAGAAAGCCTTCATTCCTACCTAAAGAGAGAAGCTTAACTGATTCTGCTGTGAAGCGGGTTGTGAGCAAGTGTGTTTCTTGCCCGGTGCGTAGGTTCTTACCTTCCATCTTTAATACCCAATTCTTCGCAAGCAGGAAAAAAAAATCAATTGTGCATCACTCCTTTTGAAATTGCATACACTCTCCCTGGCAACGGCGCCAAAATGTTGGAGCATAAAAAGGTATCTTTTAAACACCTAATTAGCCTACATTAATTATCAATCCGGGAGCAACTTTTTATTTCAAGAGTGTACTCTGTCTAAGGCTGAAATTAACTAAGAGTAATGCTATGAAGATGTAGTATAGAATTCTAAATACAAGAGTAAATGGATGCTTGAAAAGAAATCTAATTACAGTAACATAAATGGAAATGCTCTGAAATATTAACTACATCAATCTACAAAACATCAATCAGGGATACAGTAGCAATAACTCCTTCCCTTAGAAATCGATGGAACTGAAATCACACTGAGGCAAGATAACCAATCTGGGAACTTGGAAGCAGTAACCAATGTCCTCTAAATTTGGTGGTCTTTTTCTTGAAGCAATCAAAATGAAATCAAACTCAAACTACTTGCTGATGAAAATAACTGAAAGGAACTTCCTCTAATAACAAAAGCTGGAAAGGAACAACAACTCATAATTCCTATGCGTACACAACAATTGTAACCAATCTATATGCTAATCTGAATCTATGAATCAGAAATGAACAATAAAAAGAAATGGAACAACAAACATGAATTGAACAACAATTGTAAACTTAACGCAATTAGGCAACTAATCTTAATACTTCAACCCTGTCGACAGCCTATACTATGAAACAATCAATCATAAAGAATCATAAACCAATAGAACAGCAAATAGAATTGAATATAGAACAAAAAAGCTTTATAAATATAGCAAGGTAAATAAACAACGAATACACTTCTTGCAAATGATAAAATAGCAGTGCAGTTTGTTAATGTTCACAACGAATCTGTGTTCAATCCAACAAAAATCAATCAACTCTGTAATTGTAATGAATTTAAACACAACTTCACACAA
Source organism: Pinus albicaulis (assembly GCA_034641835.2). Taxonomy (NCBI): domain Eukaryota; kingdom Viridiplantae; phylum Streptophyta; class Pinopsida; order Pinales; family Pinaceae; genus Pinus; species Pinus albicaulis. The sequence goes on along the minus strand of CM076581.1, from coordinate 548,334,781 downwards.
TAGTAAGCAAAGGTTAGAAATACAAACAATAGGGTGATTTCACCAGGTCCGGGCCCTTAGAACCAGCGAAACACTGCTGGGCTACTTCAGAACTTGAGAGATGAAATGAAACACGTCTTTTATATTAATCGAGCATAAAGTATTACAGAGACCACTCTCTAAAGCTGAGAGTCAATAAAACACAATATTACAAAGGAAATGTTTCGAATACAAGAATCTCCCACTCCTTAATCACTAAAGGCGTTGCCTTATATATCAAACCCTGATGGACAAGACGAGGAATAGGATGACGCTTGAATAGTGATCCCTTAGGATCAAAGGATCCTGAGGGATTCACTTCCCTTCTTTTAGTTATCACATGGTATACTTTCACCAAAGCCGAGTTGTCCCCTGCCTTTTCTTAGCGATGCGTTCGGGTTTCCTTGTCTTTGGCAGGATTTGGTCTAATGCTGGAGGAACAGCAGTTGCATTTATCTCGGCTTCACCTTTGGTACAACTGTTCACTTCGTCTAATTCCTGTTTTTATCAACAAAAAGCAACATTTAGTCATATTTTTACAATAAACATACATATTTCCAATTCTACCATAATTCTTATAATAAATCACCTTTCTAAGGTAAAAAGGATTATGTCTATAGTAAAAGAATGAGAAAATACACAGTGATTTCATACCTTTCCACTGCTCAACACTTACCTCCTCTAGAAAAGCATAAATACATTGAACTTATTAGTGAATTCTTAGATGTTCTTGCATGGAGTTATGATGACTTGAAATATTATTATACTTCTATCGTTAAGCATACCATTCGCATCAAAGAAGCCCAAAAGCCTTTCAAACAAAATTTAAGAAGAGTAAACCTAATATTGTTGCCCCGTATTTAGAAAGAAGTGAAGAGAATATACAATGCCAAGATCATAGTTCCACTGAGGTTTTCAAAGTGGGTTTCTAACCTAGTACCAACCAGAAAGAAAATAGGTGAAATTAGAATTTGTGTAGACTTTAGGAATTTGAACAAAGTCTTACTAAAAGAAAACTATCCAAGTTATAGTTCATCGTGATGATCAGGGGCACTTTTATGCATGTAAAAATGGCTTTTTTTCCTTCTGAACATTGGAGCCACTTTCCGAAGAGTAATGTATATTTATTTTGTGGATGAAATTGATAAGTTTGTTTTAATCTAACTATATTATATTAATGTATTCTCAAAAAATAGATGAAGACCACTTACTACATTTTAGGAAAAGTTTTTGAAAAGTGCAGGAAATACGGTATCTCTCTGAACCCTAAGACATATCTTTTTGGTTTAGAGGAGGGAAAATGTATAGGTCATACAATTTCAAAATAAGGTATTAGAATAGATCATAGAAAAGATGAAGCCATATAGAAAATATATCCTCCCAGAAACAAGAAATAAGTTCAATCCTTCATTGCTAGAATTAATTTCCTTAGGAGATTTATCCCTAATTTGGTAGAAATATTAAGATATATTACTAACATGTTAAAAAGGGATATTTAAATTAAATGGAATACTGAAACCAAGAAATTGTTTAGTGAGGTCAATTTAGCTTTAACTATTGCTCTGGTTTTGATAAGCCCTGACCTTACAAAAGATTTTATGATTTTTTCTTTTGCATCTAAGCATACTATTGCACCTTTCTTATTGCAGAAAAATTGTGAAGGACATGGAAAAACCATAGCCTTCTTCAGCAAAGCTTTGAGAGATACATCAATAAAGTACAAAATCATGGAGAAGCACGCCTTTAATTTAGTGAAATCATTAAAATACTTTATATTTTACATATTACATTCTCATATCATTGCATTTGTCCCAAGTGATGTGGTAAAGGGTATTATTACACAAACTAACCCGGATGGCAGGAGAGGTGTTGGCTTGAGGGTTCCTGACCTAGGTTAAAATTTAAGCTTTACCAAAAAAACTCTCTTACTACTAGCCCTTTCAACAGTGACCTACTTGCGCAGGTCAAAGTCTCACCCAAAGCTGTATGGGGGAGTGTTGGAACCCGGTTTCCACACCCTGAGAGAGAATTAAATGATGTGGGTGTCTTCAGATCTATAATACTAGCAGACAATCATTTTCACCTGAAACCCTAACCAGAAACAAATCTAGGTCATGCTACGCAGGCTTTACTACGCGTGCACAGATAACATCTCCGCAATCCCTTCAATATTCCTAGAAAAGTGATATTCAAGTCTTACAATAGTAGATCTATGCATATAACATTCATATTAACCATTAAACATGTACGCAATTGATCCAATCACATATAACATAAATCATAATAAAATAGATTACAAAAACATATCATAGATGCATTTCATACTCTGATTTATCCAAAACACTTATTTATTCATTAACAATCGTAAAATCCTTTACACTTCTTCATATCCATCCGTGCACACAGCCAACAGGGTCTGCACACAGCTGGACAAAGGTCTCCGCTCACATAGCCAGTATGAGCCTTTCAGACCCAGACACTTAGAGATTCTCCTTCATAGCTCAGAATACATCAAAACTTACCTTTTTAACTTATCTCATCTGACTCGATATGGACTCCTATTTATATGTTAGCCTACGCTCATCTTAAGGTCTGCAAAATGTGATTTGCGACTCCTAGTTTTACCCTTCGACCCATTACAATGGATGAAGGGGATTTGACCCACCCTAAAGCCCCTTCGTTATGCATTTCTTAGAGCACATGAATAAAAACTACAAAAAATACTTATTAATTACCCAAAAGTGCAGTCCTAAGGGGCCCTGCTCCAAAATTCCCCCAACACAATCTTGTCACTTGTCCCAAGTCAGAGAGGTACTCGGGTATTCATCTTTGTATTGAATTCTTCAATGGAAGGAATGAAGGCCGCAAGGACACCCGCACTCTAATCTGCTACACTGTACGCTGTATCCACCAATTTCTGAGAAGTCATCCCTTCTACTATGAGATTGACACTTTGATACATCTGGTTCAAGTTATTTATGACAACATCTAGATCTTATGACAACTTCAATGCTTCATCTACCCATGGATTCATATGGTCTATAACAATGTTCTTCTTTCTTCGCACATCCTAAACTTCATCACGCAATATCTGACTTGTCTGCAACCGGGCCATCTAGTGAGAAGGTAAAAATGTAGGGAGTCCTCATGAAGGTCATCAAAACCCTTCTCCTTGGTGCGCAGTTATTGTGAAATATTTCAAACAAGGGGATCTATCGGCACGGATGCTCGATGGCCCATAATTGTCTCCAGTATCTCGTTTCCCTTGTCAAATGTGGTAGTGATACTTGTTGAATCTTCTTTGACCAAGGCCGCACGCTGCGCTCTCACTTTTGGCGGAGTTTCTGGTTGAATCTTGGCCTACAACTCAGTGATTTTCTAATCAAATTTTTCCTTTTCGGCCTGTATTTCAGACCTGGACCCTTCAAAGTTGCTACAAGATTTTCAACTTTAGCCTGGGGCGCAACCAAGGGATAGAAACCTCTGGTAGGTCACCACAAATTATATCAATGAGAGTCTCCAATTCCACACGTTGTACTACTGCTGCCTACTACGTTGTTTGAGCTTGGAGAGAGCCTTATGTTTTTTTCGTGATCTTCTCCTTAGCTTCACTAAGTTACTGGTGCACCCACGCCTCCCTTCACTACAACTCATCTGTAATGATTGTTTTTATAGAATGTATCTTACCATTGGGAAACATCAATAAATCTATTCCAACTTCAGGGCAAGTTTTCACCTGCGCGTGTAACTCAGGTGGTTCTACTATAATAATTTCTCTAGCGAAGGGGAAAATCCTTCTATATGATGTGCTGAGGATCATGTTGGTTCTCTTGCTCACTTGAATTAACCTCTCTTGATTCACGCTCACTTGAATGTTGTCTATTTTTAGCTGCAACACCTATAATCCTGTCTGCAATTATTCTATAGTAGCCTTGTACTTCTCTTCTAGCACAGTCAACCTATATTCAGAGGAAGATGCTATCACTTCTGTGATCTTATCCAGGTCATCTTTAGTTAGTGTAACATCTTTTGTCCCTCTGGCCTTCTAACCTTTCCTCTTAATGTGCGGGTCCTTGGGGGTTTTTGCATCGCGCTTAGTACCTCTAGGAGAGTCAACTCCAGTACCATCGGGGTTGCATATTCCTCCAATATCCAACTATGCTTCTTCTGCTGGCTCTTGCTCTATTTCTTTCTCAACCTCCTTTTCTGCTTCCTTCTATGCGTATTTTCCAGTGTGCTTCTTAGCTTATCTTTCCTTTCCAACAGTTGTTGTTTCCTTACCAGATGTTGAGGCTGTGATGGATTGGGTGGATCCGAGCCCCACCTTCCATGCTTCTGGCACAGTCGCAATGACCTGTTCAATCTACGCCTCTGTGACCATATAGGGAAGGTTGTGTCATACGGGGTCGTGGCACGCCCAAATCTGCACATGGTGCATGGTCACTTGGAAATTTGCAATAACATGGTACTTCTCATAAGCAGCTAGGGACAACCGGGGTCTCTAGTATATAGATATTTCCAAAGCTCGCTCGAATAGGACCTAGAAGATCTTATTCTCCTTGACCCTCTTCTGATCTGGTGAATCCCACAGATTGGTGTAGCGCACTCCTTCACACAAACCAGGTTTTACCTGTCAGAGGACTGCACTCTATAGTGTCTCCCATGCCACCAAGGAAATTAAAATTAGTAACCATGAGTAAAAAAACTTCTTTCCTTCATCTTGTGCCTCGTGCACGCAAACTAGTAACTCCTAGCAGAGGTACTGTGACCAATTGTAACTCACCCAATTCTCGCATTGTACTACTAGCTTGATGACATGCGCAGGGACTACCTTAGGGTGACACTTGCACATCGACTTACAACCTAGGACTAAGGTTCCTAGGCATACTTCCACGTCTTCAAGTTGTTGTACCAGGAATCCCCTGGAGTCTCGCCCTACCTTGTAGTTTTTCTTAACCCGGCCAACTAACTTCAGCTCCTGAATTTTTCCATACTGGGCTATGGGATGGGGCCCCTTCTAATGGATCAACATGTGAACCCTTTTGGTCATGGCCTTCAAGTTTCAAACCTCCATCCACGTGGCCAAGTTTTTTGCGCGAATCACCTTGGCCATAAAAAAGCTTAGTTGGTGGGATAGCGGGATGCTCAAAGCACAACCTTATTATCCTACTGCATTCCTCTGAATCCTTAAAGCTCCCTTTGTGCTTATTCCACCAACGCGGTAGAGTTTCACGCATGACAAGATCAAGTGCCTAGAACCTCCCTTCTTCAGGGACAACCCTTTCCAATTTTTCCAAAAATAATACAACACTATCAGAACGATCAAAATAGGAAATTCTCTTACCTCTGAGGAGATACATTGCAACTTTTTAGTGATCTTGAGGCAATGTAGTGTAGAGACATCATGCAGACGATTCTTCTAGTTCTCCACTTATCCATTGGAATCTAAGAAACATGAGCTATCCTTTTCCCAATTCATCATCCCTTTAGCCGTAGGGTTGATCCAATCCTCATCTTGTGCAGTCAGCTTGTAGATATGGTTTCCATCATCTCCTTCGCAACGAATCCAGAGTTACTATCACCTAAGTACCATAATTTTAAAATATAATAATCCTCTACTTCAAGTTGATGATGCCTCCCATATCGATTGCCAAATATATCCCTAGTAGAGCAGGGTAGGGGTTTGCATCATCCACAATTTGTTACTTCAAAATTTGCATGTAACTTTACCCCAACAATTTCTACCAGAACCTGTGGGAGTCTTCCAAGTGGAATGATATTCTACTGATTAGCCATGCATAGCTAAATGGTGGACCATTACAGCTTTGGTTCACCCATATTTCTCCAGTTTGGCTTAGGTAGAACATTTGCATCAGACCCTAGGTCTAAGATGACCTGATCCATCTCATACTCTCCAATTTTCATGGTCATGCGCATCTCCTGACTAGTTCCCTTCTTGTTCTTATAGATCTTATTCACAGCCTTACTCTAGGTTTGAGGAAACTCTTTGTCTTCGTAGCTATCTATCAAATCCTAAAGGTTATCTATTCCTTTCTAGTTGCACAATAACTTAATGCAGGTTTGTGGGAAAGGGTTGAATTTATCATCAATCTTTGCTTCCATGATTGAATTGGATGTGGAAGCACCTCCAGCAGAAAAATCCTTCTTGGCTTCTCAAAAATTTTCCTTTTCATTCTACAGGCCGATTCCTTCTTTTCTAGGGCCTTCCTGATCAACGACTCTGCATCAGACTTCTTTCCCTCATATTCTCTAGTCGAAGCACCACTACATGTAATTATATTTACACTTGGGTCATCATCTCATGACTAAGATTTAACCATTTCTATATTTTTCATAGACGTGTGTTGACGTTTTTCCTACATTCTAGAAATCAAAATAGGACAATCTTCAATAAAACGATCAAATTATTTGCAATACCTACACGAGTGTCACACAAGGTTTGGAAAATCACGCGCATAAAGAAATTGCGAGGATTTCTCATGTTAACAGGGTATTATCGCAAGTTTGTTAATAATTATGGGAGAAAAATAACACCTCTAATAACATTATTGAAGAAATATGCATTTTCATGGACTCTTGAAGAAACTAAGGCCTTTGAACATTTTAAAGAGTCAATGTGCCTAGCACCAGTCTTAGCTACACCAGACTTCACAAAAACCTTTGTTGTGGAATGTGATGCCTCAGAAAATGGAATTGGTGTTGTTTTAATGAAAGAAGGAAGACCCATTGCGTTTTAAAAACATCCAATCAAAGGAAAGTATTTATTGAAAGCTCTCTATGAGAAGGAAATATTGGAAATAGTACATGCACTAAATAAATGACGACGTTACCTAATGGGAAGATGCTTCAAGTAAAAACCGATCATGATAGTATTAAATAATTTTTGGAAAAAAGAATATCTTTAGAAGAGCAGAAAAAATGGGTCACAAAGATGTTGGGTTATGACTTTGAAATCATCTAAAAAAAGGGAAGATAAATGTTGTTGCAGATGCACTCTGTTATCGCCTAATTTGAACCTTAGGCTGAAAGAAGGCAAATCAGGGTAACCTCAAACCACGCTCAACCTTGTAGCTAGCCCTACAAGGTTAGGAGAGGGTTCTCTCCATGAAAAATATTCAATGAATATTAGAGTAAACTAATTTTACGCTAGGTCTAATAAACATGAATGTTTTTATAAAATTTCAGGGCTGTATGGAAAAAATGGGGCAGTTTGAATCTGGGGAATTAAACCAGAGATACAGGGTATTTCATGGGGCAACGTAGGCAGGGATTTTAACAATTCAGTTTAAATAATGATGAAATGGTTAAGACTGGTGAGGAGCTAAAAAGGGCATAGCAGATGGATCCTTTTCAAATAGCAGAAAACACAGAGTGTTGAATAATTTCCCAAGGCAGAGCATTATACAATGGATTCTACCTATCTATCCTGAAAGCATTCAACTAGAAATTTGAATGAATGAATGGTAAACATAAAAATTAATAGATGAACACAAAGGAAAAAACAATGCTAAAATACATACCATAGGGATCCCACAAATCAGAGTTTCATATCGTTATTAATTCCCTAACAAATGGAGCGTAGAGCGTCGTCAATAATTCCAACTAATTCCACACTATATCTTCTTTAGAATGACTCAGAAATTACATTAAATAGACAGAACTTTGAGGGAAGTAGATCCACAGAAAGAGGAGTTGTTTTACCAGCTCAGGAACTGAAATCCGAACATAGAAAGAAGACCAACAATCTGCCCCTGAAACGAAGGAGCAAAAATACATTTTGAGCATCTTTAAAGATTTTGGCTGTTACACCCAATGAATGAAAATAGGAAATCCGAAGAACAGATCCCTTTTTCATCGCTGCTGTAGAAGTCTCTAGTTTATATTTAGTTCTCAGCCTTTAACTATTTGTCTCCATTTTTACTCTTCGAAGAAAAACCAAATGTCGAAGGAAATACCTTTGAAACTGATTTAAAAAACCATATTTTCTATTTAAATGAAGAAAAATCCTCTTTTTGGGTGAAAAAAAGGGCAAAGGAAAGGATGGTGGGCCCAAAGGAAATCGCAATCGCAATCGCAATGGAAGGGAAGCGGGAGCGAAATGCTGGCGGAGTTTTTCCGATTGCAATACGTGATTCATCAAAATTTCAAATCGCATTGGAAGGGGGAGGTTGTATTGCAAAATGAAGTGATGCGATGAAAAATGCGATGCGATGGAGTATGGAAGAAATTATAATAAAACAAAATAAAATGAGTTTTACGCTTTTACAAAGGAAAGAATGATTTTTCATTGAAAATGCGGAAGGGATTTAGGTGGGACCCATGGAAATCGCAATCGCAATCGGAAGGGGGATGGGTTTAACACATAATGGCGGGGATGCGACTTGCAATGGGAATAAAAAATTAGTGGGACCGGGGGACAATCGCAATCAGAAATCGACGGGGGAGGGGAGCACAGGTAAAGTACTTGGGAAATTCCAATTGCGATGTGTGATTCATCGCATGGGCGAAAGGGAGTGAGGAAGTCTAAAACATGGTGCGATGCGATGCGATGGAACAACTTAAGAAACTTTAAAATTGATTTATCACATTTTTACAAAGGAAAAACAATTTTATTTTTGAGTGGGGCGGAAAGGCCTTATGGTGGGACCCAGCCAATCGTAATCACAAATCGGAGGATAAGCGGAGCAGGGGGGAAGAAAGTGTCATGAAATAAAATATGCGATGCGATCGGGTGATCGAAGGAGGGGACTTGTGATGACTCACATCGGATATTTGCAATCGGGGAAAGGCGAATCAGATATGGGTCAATCGGGGCTGTGCGATTGCGATGATGCGATCAGATCGGAAAAGAAGGGGTGTGATTGGATTGGAAGAAAAGGGGTTAAGTTAGGCTATTGAGGACCTTTGTTCACTTAGGCATATTTTTCAATCCAAGAGTCAGTTTTGAGAGTATAATATACCATTGGAAAGCTCTTTTCGGGCTCCTTCTGATGGAAATAGTTATAACATGATTTTAAACTAAAAATGTTGTCGAAAACACCTCTGAAAGGCAGGGTGGTGGCTTTTCTAGAGATAGTAGCTTCTGAAGTGAAACTTATTACATATGAAGACATAAAATTACATAAAAAATGATAATAAAAGCAAAGCACCTGTTTTCACCTCAAAACATGGTTTTGAGGTGAAAATTACATCCAGCTTGATAGAAAAACTCTTTGATCTTTCCAAATACTGTGCCTTTTGGTTTATTTGACCTCCTCATGACCTTTCTGATATTTATTGATACTTGACTCATTAATTTGACTATGATGAGACCCTAGGACCTAATGAGACAAACCCTATGACCTAATAATATGAATTGGGAGTGAAATTGAATCATGTCTGAAGACCATAGAGAGGATAATCAACAAGTTTTTACATGAGGAAAAACTGATGAAAGACCACTACCATCAATGAATCCATGTCCTAATGGAATGATGAAAATTTATGGTATGGGACTCCTAATACGCAAATGCAAAAGAGTAAGTTTGATCACTGATGGCCGTATAACTAGAGTGACACTAACATTGGCTCCGATGGGGATGGTAGCTCCTTGGAGGTGCCAAGAACACCGTAGACCTAGTAGCCTTATCCTTTAGGCATGGAGCCAATAGCGAAAAACCAAACTGAACACTAAAAGAAACTTGACTCAACAAGCTAACTGAAAAATGACTCAAAGCTAACTAAGACAAAACTTAAACTTTGAAGCTTGATGGCAGTACATGACCAAGACTTGAGGGTTTCAAATCCTGATGACAACCACCTGTTTTTCTGCAAGAAAATGTACCATCAAGCTATATCAAAATTCCAGTGTAACCAATCAATCAAACGTCTCCTTGATTGATTCTCATGATCAGATCCTCTGGACAACAATAGATATTTGCAACTGGGCATCCAAAAACATAGTTGACCATAATCTCCTTCATCACTGGATATTGCAATAATTACCTTCACTGCTGACTACAATAGATTTTCCACTAGATCCTGAAAAACATGAATATTTACCTCCTGCTGATGTAGAAGGAACAAGGTACCTTTTTCTCTTGATTCTGATCTTTCTTCATAATGTACCTTAGTAAGAGTGTGTTCCTGGTCTTCAAAAGATTCTGAACAAGTAGGTGAGTATATTTCCTCTTGAAAAAACATTTCAAAGCATGAGACATAGGAAGAAGAATCTGAATGGCAGTTCTCAATGCTCTGGTCATCTACAGTTTGAACAAAGATATAGAGGGAATGGATTACTTCCTCGTGAAGACTTTTTTCTAATGGAATGAGAACACTTAGGTCTATAACTATGTTTTATTCATTTGAGGTGACCTCAACAATATAACTCTCCTTTATGGGATCTAGAACAACATATTCTTCCTCATCACATTTTAACTCTAGATCTGGCTTAACCTTATCACTATCTTAGATTGGAACATCATTTTCCTGCATCTCATCTTTTATTTCAATTAGATCTGAAATAAAACCTTGTCTTCCATCATTTTCAGCAGTATAAAGATCTTCAGCCTATTGATCTTGATAAGTATCCTCTAATATTTCTGTATGCTACTGAAATGGATTTTCATACAGTGCTTCCATGATTTCTTCATCCATGAATCCATCATCTCCATAAAAATTCTCAAGATTTTCAATGAAACTATTAGCATGTTTGCAACAGTTCTGAACTAATATTAAAGATGGACAAGATTCTTTGTACTTTTCAAAGAATATTGTATGAAATTCTTTTAAACAATAGATACAAGAAGATGGCAAACTTTCATACCAAGATCAAGATTCATTTTCCAGAGTAGCCATGAACATCTTCATCAAGCAATCTTCATGGAAATAAATTTTTAACCTACGCACATGCATGTGAAATCTCACTAGATGAATAACAACATTATTACCTTCCACATTTTTGAACATAGGTAAATTCCTTTGCCAATCTGCCTTAGGCATTTTATTTGGGAAACTTGGAATGTGATCTCGGCTCATGGGAGCATACCTCCTTGCAACACTTGCCACCTCTTAAAGTTATTGATCTTCCTGCAGTGGAGTCACGAGGTGAATGATTCAACCTTCATATGTATCCAACTATTTTTCACCATCAAAATTCAGATCGAAAATTTGTCTTTCTTTACTAGGGAAGAGATGATCTTTGTATCCCCAGTATGGTCGCCATAAATGTTATCAGCTAATTTGAACCTTAGGCTAAAAGAAGGCAAATCAGGGTAACCTCAAACCATGCTCAACCTTGTAGCTAGCCCTACAAGGTTAGGAGAGGGCTCTCTCTATGAAAAATATTCAATGAATATAAGAGTAAACTAATTTTAGGCTAGGTATAATAAATGGGAATGTTTTTATAAAATTTTAGGGTTGTATGGAACAAATGAGGCAGTTTGAATCTGGGGAATTAAATCAAAGATATAGGGTATTTCATGGGGAAAGGTAGGCAGGGATTTTAACAATTCAGTTTAAATAATGATGAAATGGTTAAGACTAGTGAGGAGCTAAAAATGGCATAGGAGATGGATCCTTTTCAAACAATAGAAAACATAGAGTGTTGAATAATTTCCCAAGGCAGAGCATTATACAATGGATTCTACCTATCTATCTTGAAAGAATTCAACCAGAAATGTGAATGAATGAATGGTAAACATAACAATTAACAAATGAACACAAAGGAAAAAACAATGCTAAAATTCATACCACAGGGATTCCACAAATCAGAGTTGCATATCTTTATTAATTCCCTACCAAACTGTTACAAATGGAGTGCAGAGCGTCCTTAATAATTCTAACTAATTCCACACTATATATTCTTTACAATGACTCAGAAATTACATTAAATAGACAGAACTTTGAGGGAAGTAGATCCACAAAAAGAGCAGCTATTTTACCAGCTCAGGGACTGAAATCTGAACATAGAAAGAAGACCAAAAATCTGCCCCTAAAACAAAGGAGCAACAATACATTTTTAACATCTTTAAAGATTTTTTTTGTTACACCTAATGAATGAAAATAGGAAATCCGAAGAACAGATCCCTTTTTCATCGCTGTTGTAGAAGTCTCTGGTTTATATTTAGTTCTTGGGCTTGAACTGTTTGTCTCCATTTTTACTCTTCGAAGAAAAACCAACTGTCGAAGGAAATACCTTTGAAACCGATTAAAAAAACCATATTTGATGTTTAAATGAAGAAAAATCCTCTTTTTGGGTGAAAAAAAGGGCAAAGGAAAGGAAGGTGGGCCCAAAGGAAATCGCAATCGCAATCGTAGTGAAAGGGAAGCGGGAGCAAAATGTTGGCGGAGTTTTTCTGATTGCGATACGCTATTCATCGCAATCACAAATCGCATTGGAAGGGGGAGGTTGTATTGCAAAATGAAGTGATGCGATGAAAACTTTGATGTGATGGAGTATGGAAGAAATTATTATAAAACAAAATAAAATGAGTTTTACGCTTTTACAAAGGAAAGAACGATTTTTCATTGAAAAGGCGGAAGGGATTTAGGTGGGACCCATGGAAATCACAATCGAAATCAGAAGGGTGACGGGTTTAACACATAATGGCGGGGATGAGACTTGCGATGGGAATAAAACTTTAGTGGGACCAGGGGACAATCGCAATCGCAAATTGGTGGGGGAGGGGAGCGCAGGTAAAGTACTTGGGAAATGCCGATTGTGATGTGTGATTCATCGCATCGGCAGAAGGGAGTGACGAAGTCTAAAATATGGCGTGATGCGATGCGATGGAATAACTTAAGAAACTTTAAAATTGATTTATCGCATTTTTACAAAGGAAAAACACTTTTATTTTGGAGCGGGGCAGAAAGGCCTTATGGTGGGACCCAGCTGATTGCAATAAAAAATCGGAGGATAAGCGGAGTGGGGGGGAAAGTGTCATGAACTAAAATATGTGATGCGATCGGGTGATCGTAGGAGGGGACTTGCGATGAATCACATCGGAGATTTGCAATCGGGGAAAGGCAAATCGGAGATGGGTCAATCAGGGCTATGTGATTGTGATGATGAGATCGGATCAGAAAAGAAGGGGTTCGATTGGATTGGAAGAAAAGGGGTTAAGTTAGGCTATTGAGGACCTTTGTTCACTTAGGCATATTTTTCAATCTAGGAGTCAGTTTTGAGAGTATAATATACTGTTGGAAAGCTCTTTCCGGGCTCCTTCTAATGGACATACTTAGAACATGATTTTACACTAAAAATGCTATGGAAAACACCTCTGAAAGGTAGGGTGGTGACTTTTGTGGAGATAGCAACTTCTGAAGTGCAACTTATTACATATGAAGACATAAAATTACATAAAAAATGATAATAAAAGAAAAGCGCCATGTTTTCACCTCAAAACATGGTTTTGAGGTGAAAATTACATCAATCTTGATAGAAAAACTCTTTGATCTTTCCAGATACTGTGCCTTTGGGTTTATTTGACCTCCTGATGACCTTGCTAATATTTATTGATACTTGACTCATTAATTTGAATATGATGAGACCCTAGGACCTAATGAGACCAACCCTATGACCTAATAATATGAATTGGGAGTGAAAGTGAATCATGACTGAAGACCATAGAGAGGAGAATCAACAAGTTTTTACATGAGGCAAAACTGATGAAAGACCACTACCATCAATGAATCCAAGTTCTAATGGAATGATGAAAATTTATTGTATGGGACTCCTAATATGCAAATGCAAAAGAGTAAGTTTGATCACTAATGGTAGTATGACCAGAATGACACTAACACACTCTCAAGAAAGTATGAGGAGGTGGAAGCATTTCTTTGTGCCATTTCTATTATCCATCCAGATTGGATAACTGAAGCAAGGGAGGAATAGAAGAATGACAAAGAAGTGTGGACACTCATTCAAAATTTGTAGCAAGATCCCATCACATCTGATACATTTAGTTGGAAAAATGATTCCTTATGGTACAAAGATCACTTATATCTTTGTAATAATTCCAGCCTAAAACAAACATTATTTTGGAATTTCACACCTCCCCCATAGGAGGACACTCAGGATTTTTAAAAACTTATCATGGGGTGAAGAAAGATTTTTTTTCGGGATGGACTTAAATCTGATCTTTAAAATTTTATGGCATAATGTTTGGTTTTCCCACAAAATAGCGTTGGGACAATTAAGACCCCGAGTCTGCTACAACCTTTACCCATTCCAGGTCAATGTTGGGAGGATTTTTCAATCGATTTTATCACATATTTACCTAAGTCTAAAGGAAATATTTTCATCATGGTAGTAGTTGATATTCTTACCAAGTATGCACACTTTTGTGCATTATCTCATCCATTTAAAGAAAGTACAATTGATACTGCATTTATGGAAACAATTCAAAAACTACATGGAAACCCAAAGATTATTGTAAGCAACAAAGATCCCATTTTCACTGGAAATTTTTGGACAGAATTATTTTCTTGTTTGGGTACTCAACTAACCCATAGCTCATCTTATCATCCTCAATCGGGTGGGCAAACTCAAATAGTGAAATTTTTTTTGGAAGGATATATTTGTTGTTTTGTATCTAATAAACAAACACAATGGGTCTAGTGGTTACCTCTGGCTGAATGGCGGTATAACAATTCCTTCCATACTGCAGCAAAAATGACCCCATTCGTGGAACTTTATCGATATCATCCACCATCCATCACATCATATTTAAGAGAAAATTCTAAGGTTCAAGAAGTGGAATATCACATCAAGCATCAACAACGAGTTCTCCAACTCTTAAAAGATAAGCTAAATTTTGTGCAAAATCGAATGAAATAACACACAGATCAACATCGCAGTGAGAGAAGTTTTTATGTAGGAGACTAGGTATTTTTACGACTACAATGATACAAACAAACGTCCCTCAAGCAAGCTAAGAAGGATAATAAATTATCACCAAAATACTATGGTCCTTACAAGGTGTTGCAAAAGATTGGTACTATGGCATAAAAATTGGATTTTCCTGCATCTTCTCCAGTCCACCTAGTTTTCCATGTTCCATACTTAAAGAAGGTTATAGGTGACAAAATTCTAGTTCAAACAATATTTCCAAAACTTGATGAGAAAGGAAAAATCATACTGGAACCTGAATCAATCATGGATACAAGAACTTGAAAACTACGAAATAGATCAATTTCATAGTATCTCATCAAGTGGAAGAACTTACTCACTAATGATTCCACATGCGAGGATGAGAATTTTATACAGAAGCATCCAGAGCTACTCAAGTGTTGCGGAAAAAAAATTTCTAAGGAGAGGGGAATGTTAGGTTCCTATATTACTAGTGTAGTCCCTTATTGTTTTTAGTGTATCCCCCTTATTACTATTGTTGTACCCCTGTAGTCCCCATATTGTTATTATTGTGCCCCATAAAACCCCGATCTTATTATTGTTATGCCCTTACATTATTATTGTTAGGTCATCTAGGATTATATTATAACCCCATGGAATCCATTATATATAAATGAGGTTATATCATTTTAATGAGTCCAAGAATTCTTCATTTATGTAATTTAAAGGAGGTTTCCCCCTCAAAATAGTTGATTTCTAAGGTGTTGATCTCTCTTTTCTTCTATTTTTGGAGCTGGTTTAATAACATATTTTCTCTTAAAGAAATTGAATTTTAAATTGATTTTTACTTGGTATTAAGACCCTTTCGACCTAATTTTAAAGTTAAGAGTGGAGAAAAATACCACTCCTTACACACACATACTCCTAGGCTAGAGATATAGTAATTTATGAACCAGAGTTAGTGGGAGGATGACATATTGTAGGAGGTTGAAGAAAAATTCATATTCACAACCATCTCTCAGACTCCTACACCTCAAGAAAAGAAAGAGAAAAGGACAAGGGAAGAAAAATATTCTCCAGTAACATAAATTGGAGGTAAGTAATTCCTGATATAAAAAAGGAAAGAGAAAACTAACTCTTGACCAGTATTTCAGTAGCGGAGTAAAGAGCATGACACAATAATTATGATAGCTCCTCATGTTTTTACAAGGGAGGATGACATCTTCATAGGATCTCCCTCTTCATCAACATCGAAATATCTTCCAGAAACAACAAAACAAGGACTTGGATCAATACATAGTTGAGCATAACATTTTTTCCTAGTACAAGGAAATGAAACAGAGGAATGAAATTCTTAAAGCGATAATGTACACCTAGCTTTGGAAGAAGACAACCACATCAAAGCACATTCTCCTATCTACCTTTGACACAGAGAAAGGGAAAATGAAAATTGAATTCCTTGAAGATAGTGTGCTAGCACCAAGGACACCAACATATTACAAAGAACATATATTTTAATTTTATGCACAACAGCTTCATCCAATTGACCAAATGGATATGCATAAGAAAAATAGTGAGATGATGCATTCCACTTTAACTAATGCTTCCATTTCAACCTCTAGATTATAGGAATCATTCAAAAACACACAAACAAAACTAAAGTTGGATATGATTTCATCCTTAGCCAAGGATACCAAAATCAAGTCACTTGAAGACATGGAGATGAAACTGGGATATGATCCCAATGATATGGACGCAGCAGAAGAAATCGTGAAAAGGAAAAAGGATGATATAGCAGCATAGTGGAAGCATCTCAAGATGCCAGCTACACAAAATCCACAAGCTAAGGAAGTTGGAGAGATGGAGAAGGGAAAATAGGACATTCTCAATATAATAATTGAGCAAAACAGCTAGATCTGAGACATGGAAGTGGAACTAGGGAAACTGCTCAAAGAAAAATAGCAGGAATCATAGTTGGTTATAGTTCCACTCATAATAGTCCCAATTTAATTGGAAACAACCCTAGGGGCATCTACATCAAATTCTGCACCAAAACAGACATCATATCCATCAAGTGAGCTATTTAAGGCCATGGACAATCTATTTATTCAAGGGGAAGAAATTCATCAGTTAAAATCTCAGCTCAAAACACTGAAAGAACAAAAATTAAGAATAAACAATTCTTATGTTGCAGAATTACATAAGACTCACCATCTCACTCTGCAAGTTCAACAGTTACAAAATGAATCATCAATGGAACAAACTCTAGCACAAGAAAATGAAAGTATATGGACAAAGACAAATGAAGCCATCACTAAGATATGGGATTCAATTCAGATTATTTTTGAATAGCAGGAATTAGTTAAAAGGTCTAAAGAAGTAGTGAAGGAAATTAAAACAAATTTTGGACAGAAGCTTGGAGAAGCAACAAAAATCATCAAAACCTTGAATTCTAAAAATAGAGAAGAATTAGAGAACCTTGGGATTCAATATATAACAAAAAACATTTTGGAGGTGAAGAGAATGCATACTAAAAGGAACTTGATGTTGCAACTAGAGAGTAAATGTCAAAATCTAGAATCCAAAATTCAAAGATTCCATAAGAAGATGTGTGTGCTAAACAGAATAGGGCTACCAGGATTGGTTGACACAATAGACAAGCTGATGAGCTTGAATGACTATTAGGATAAATTATGCACTTTTACCCGAGATAAATCAACATTTGCAGGTATAAAAGGAAATATCATAGGGAAGGAATTCATGGATGCCATAGAATTTGAGTTGTTTATCAATCATGAAATTATACACTTTTTCACCATCAAACCTACCTTCCATAAATACATGGACGTGGATGACACATATAGAAAATGAATAAGAATTTCTATCCCAACCTAATACAAATGGGAGAGGCTATGTGAATTTCTAGAGTAAAACAATTTTCATCTTTAACAACGAGGCAAACAACACAAAATTTTTTGAGGAACAATCATAAAAAATCAACCTGAAGAATAGAGTGAGTGGCCATATCTAGATTTGTAAATTCAAAATTTTTATAAATTCAAAATTTTTAAATATGTTGTGGTAGATATAGCTGCTAAAATAATTTACACTTGATCAAACACACATGCAGATCCTCAAGACATTGTAGATAAGCTAGAAAGAATAATTAGGAAGAATAGTGCAACTGAGAGTGAATCAAGTGAAAGTATTCATCCGATAGTTGATTCCCTTCCTAAACAAATTATTACCTTAGAATAAATAGAATTTTATTTTTTATTTTGAATATACACTCTTTAGAAGTAAATCTGATATTTTTTTCCCAAAATTGTGGCAGACAAAAACCTGATACCATTTGGTAAATTGTGTCAAACTAAGCATACATATTTAGACCACGAATCACATAAATCATCAGATCTTACCTCTACTACATCACCCGCATTCCACATGCAAGTTCACTTGTTGGTACTGCCCCTCCATTTATTTATCCCAACATCTCTACACCTAGTTCAACCTATTATGTACTCAGTCCATCTACCATTCCTACAACCTCGACTACAACACACCAAAATATTATAACTTCCCATTTTATACCAAATTTACGCACACCTCTTCCTACTATATCTTCCTCTCAACCCCATAATCCCATAATGGCTACTCAGTATGCTCCTCTAATTTTACCCAGACAAATTAATCCCATTCCAGAAGGCTATCAAACTCAGTTACCTCAGGTTTATAGCACTGGACCAATTACTACTCAAAAACACATAAATCGAATGAATGATTACTTTTAATTGCAATAATTCAATGAATATGACGTTATAATGAGGCTATTTGCTCAAAGTCTCATAAGGGAAGTTAAAAAGTGGTTAAAAAAATTAAGAGCTTCCACCATCCCAGACCTAACTCAATTTCAGGAAACTTTTCTTAGAAGGTGGGAATTCAATAAAAACCTTCTCCAGGTCTTAGATAAATATGAGTATCAAGAGAGCTCTTAGAGAATCCATCCAGTATTGTTGCACTAGGTTCAATAATGTTTATAATTATATTCCAACTGCAATACAACCACCTCCCGGATTAGCCTTGTTGAAGTTTCTAAATGGTTTTAACCCTGACATGGGCTACCAACTTATGGAAAGAAACCATGCCACCTTAGAAGAACTACAAAGGAATGCATTTAATGTAGAATAAAATCTGTTAGCAAAGAGAGCTAGGTTGAAAACTGAAAGAAAATTCCAAATCAAAGAAGAACGAGCTTCTTCTTCTTCATATGCTAAGATAGATACATGACTGAAAAATATGGAGAGGATGATGGATAGGATAAGTTTAGCATATATATATAACCCCTCTAGAGAAAATGAAAGCTCTCCTCCTATAATAAATCATGATTTCAGCAGAAATCTCCCACAAATCAAACAAAGAGAAAAAACAGGCCCTGTTAATCAACAATGAATTAGGCCTCCATTTCAAGAAAAATGTGTCGATGAAGAAACTGAATTAACTGAGGAAACTAAAGAAAATCAGATAAATTTGTTTGTAATAAATGAGATAGATCAAATATTCTTGAGAAAATAAGAAGAAGACCTGTTTTTTTTATCTCAACTAGAGAAAGACCCTTTAGAATATGAGGAATACAAACATAGATATCAAAATGGTATGAGGGAATTACACAAACAATATAACTTAAGAAGAAAAAAAGGTGTTGAAAATACCCTAAGAAAACTGAAGAAGATACTCCCTGAACCAGTCAAACAAAAAAAAATCCTCGAATGGAAGTCTCCAAATAACAAGATGCTCCTTCAACTAGTCAAATGAAAATTGATCCTCGAAATGAAGTACCTAAGAAACCAGATGCAAATTACAAAGAAATTGACAAATCACAAACATCCTTCATCATTGAAACGGAGTTGGATAAAGTAAAAATTCCAATTCCTCTGATGAAATTGGTAGCTAGATATGTTTATAGGACTCAAGTCATCAAAACTTTACAGATAGCAGAAAGGACAAGCATAGTGAATTTATAATGTTGACAAGCCTGAATTATGTTTTGGATCTGAGGTAGAAGTAAAATCACAAGATGGAAGTGTTCAACCATTTTACATTATATTGGACATTCATGAAAAAAAAATTCATAATTCAATGCTTGATTCTGGAGCTTCCCATATTTTAATGCCAAGAGCTATCATGGAAAAACTAGGACTAGAAATCACAAGACCTTATAAAGACATATATTCTTTTGATTCAAGAAAATTAAGATGTCTAGGTCTCATTAAATATTTATGTGCCACTTTAGTTCAAATACCAATGAAAGGCGTAGTCATGGACATCGTAGTACCAGGAATTCCACCTAAGTATGGGATGCTACTGTCAAGATCACGGGGTGAAAAGTTAGAAGGTACTTTGCAAATGGATAAGACCTATGCCACCATTCCTATCTTTGGTCAGCAAAGAAGGTTATATAGAGAAAATTTTATTAAATACATGGTTAGTAGCCAAGATAAGAAAAAAAAAATACCCCTTGTACTCTCTGCACTATGACTTAGATTCCTTCATTGTGTATAATGAAAAACCAATTGAAGAAGAATTATCACAACAAGAGAATGAACCTACCAAAATAGATCAAATAGTTGAAACTAATAATTAAGAAATAGATGAAGAGACTCTTTGGAACATGAATTTTGATGGAGTTGTATGTAAACATGGTGCAGGAGCTGGTGTTTATGTTATGAATTGATCAACCAATATGTCTAAGGGACATGGCTATAAACTGAATTTTCAATGCACCAATAGCAGAGTATGAAGCTCTAATCTTAGGGCTGCAAATTTTGAATATATTAAGAGCTAAAAGGATTTCTATGCACGGGGATTCTGAGCTCATTATCAAGCAAATTAAGGATGAATATTAAGCTAAACACCCTAGGTTCAGAGCCTATAAGAACATAGTTTTAGACTTCCTGCAATGTTTTACGGAATATGATTTGTCTATTATTCCTAGAACCCAAAATATTTTAGTTGAGGCCTTCACTGTTTCAGCCAGTACTTGTAAAATTCATTTTCACCTGAATAGGAAATATGTGGTGGAAGTCAAACAAGCCAGGTGTCCCTGAAAGTGTAAAATATTGGCAAGTTTTTCAAAATTATGAGAAATTTGAAAATTCCTTATAAATGAAAGATGATTTTGAGTGTGTAGCTATTGGTTTTGATAATGATGATGATAATGATGTAAATAGCAACAAAAAAAAATTGAACTCAATGAAACTGATGATAACCAAGTAGAACTTGAAATTTTGCAATTAAAGGATAGTGTGTTGCCCAGAGGTTTAGTACCATTGGAAGAGCTTTTTTTACTCCAATGATGTAGACAAAAAGCCAAAAATTGAACCAATAGCTGATGATGTAGAGGACTCTAACATTGGAACTCAAGATAACCCTAAAATTTTAAATATGTATAAGTCCTTACCTCCTATAGAAAAGCATAAATACATTGAACTTCTTAGCGAATTCTCAGATGTGATTGCATGGAGTTATGATGACTTGAAATATTATTATACTTCTATCATTAAGCATACCATTCCCGTAAAAGAAGCCCAAAATCCTTTCAAATGAAATCTAGGAGGAGCAAACCCAGTATTGATGCCCCTTATTCAGAAAGAAGTGAAGAAACTATACAATGCCAATATCATAGTTCCAATGAGGTTTTCAAAGTGGGTCTCTAACCTAGTACTAACGACAAAGAAAACAGGTGAAATTAGACTTTGTTATAATTTAGGAATTTGAAAAATGTCTCACTAAAAGACAATTATCCATTACCTAAAATGGATCACATATTACAAAAGGTAGTTGGGTCTAGTATAATATCCTTGTTAGATGGATTTTCAGGTGACAACCAAGTTCTAGTTGATCCTGATGATCAGTGGCACTTTAACGTATGTAAAAATTCCTTTTGGCCTTCTGAACATTGGAGCCACTTTCCAAAGAGTAATGTATATTTATTTTTTGGATGAAATTGATAAGTTTATTGTAATCTAACTAGATGATATTAATGTATTCTCAAAAATAGAATAAGGCCACTTACTACATTTTAGGAAAGATTTTTAAAATTGCAGGAAATATAGTATCTCTCCAAACCCTAAGAGAACTCTTTTCAGTTTAGAGGAGCGAAAACGTATAGGTCATATAATTTCGAAAAAAGTTATTAGAATATGTCATAGAAAATCTGAAACCGTACAGAAAATAGATCCTCCTAGAAACAAGAAATAACTTCAATCCTTCATTGCTAGAATTAATTTCCTTAGGAGATTTATCCCTAATTTGGTAGAAATATTAAGATCTATTACTAACATGTTAAAAAGAGATATTTAAACAAATGGAATACTAAAACCAAGAAATTGTTTAGTGAGGTCAAGTTAGCTTTAACCACTACTATGGTTTTGATAAGCCTTGACCTTACTAAAAATTTTATGATTTTTTCTTTTGTGTCTGAGCATACTATTACACCTGTCTTATTGCATAAAAATAGTGAGGGACATGGAAAACACATAGTGTTCTTCAACAAAGCTTTGAGAGATGCATCACTAAAGTACAACATCATGGAGAAGAAATCCTTTACTTTAGTGAAATCATTAAAATACTTTAGGTTCTACATCTTACATTCTCATATCATTGCATTTGTCCCAAGCGATGTGGTAAAGGATATTCTCACACAAATT
The DNA here is from genome assembly GCA_034641835.2 of Pinus albicaulis. NCBI lineage: Eukaryota > Viridiplantae > Streptophyta > Pinopsida > Pinales > Pinaceae > Pinus > Pinus albicaulis. The sequence goes on along the minus strand of CM076581.1, from coordinate 548,312,206 downwards.
GACCCAAATGATAGGAGAGGTGTTGGCTTGAGGGGTCCCAACCCGTGTTTATAACTAAGCTTAACCAACAAAACCCTCTTACTACTGGCCCTTTCAGCAGTGACCTACTTGCATAGGTCAAATTCTCACCCGAAGCTGTATGCGGGAATGTTGGAACCCGGTTTCCACATCCTGGGATAGAATTAGATGATGTGGATGTCTTCAGATATATAATACTAGAAGAATATCCTTTGCACCCGGAACCGTAACCATAAACAAATCTAGGTCAAGTTATGTAGGATTTCCTACCCATGCACAGATAACATCTTCGCAATCCCTTCAATAGTCTTAGAAAAGTGATATTCAGGTCTTACAGTAGTAAATCTATGCACCTAACATTCATATTAAGCATTAAATATGTACGCAACCGATCCAATCAGAAGTAACATAAATCATAAGAAAACAAATTACATAAACATATCATAGATGCATTTTGTACTGTGAGCTATCCAAAACGATTCTTTATCCATTAACAGCTCTAAAATCCTTTACACTTCTTCATATCCACCAATGCACACATCAAACGGGGTCTACACACAACCGGACTAAGGTCTCCTCTTACACAACCAACAGGAGCCTTTCAGACCCAAAAACTTATAGATTGGCCTTCACAACTCATAATACATCAAAACTTACCTTTTTAACTTATCTCATCTGACTCGATCTGGACTACTATTTATATATTAGCCTGCACTCATCCTAAGGTCTGAAAAATGTAGTTTGGGACTCCTAGTTTTACCCTTGGACCCATTACAACTCATGAAGGGGATTTAACGCACCCCAAAGCCCCTTGACTATGCATTTCTTAGCACACACGACTCAAAACTACAAAAAATACTTATTAATTACCCAAAAATGTAGTCCTAAGGGACCCTGCTCCAAAAGTCCCACAACATAATCTTGTGACTTGTCCTAAGTCACAGAGGTATCGAGCATTCATCTTTGTCTTCAATTCTTTGATGAAAGCAATGAAGGGCTCAAGGACAATCACGCTCTGATCGGATACACTCTATGTTTCATCCACCAATTTATGAGAAGTCAACCCTTCTGCAGCGAGATTGATACTTTGATACGTCTCGTTCAAGTTATTTACAGTAACACCCAGATCTTGTGACAACTTCAATGCTTCATCTGTCCATGGATTCATATGGTATGTAACAATGTGCTTCTTTCTTCACACATCCTCAAATTCATTGCATAATATCTAACTTGTCTGTAATCGGGCCATCTGGTGAGAAGGTACAAATGTAGGCAGTGCTTCATGAAGGTCATCAAACGCCTTCTCCTTGGCATGCAGTTATTGAAAAATATTTTAGAAAAGGGGATATGTCTTCATAGATTCCCACAGTCCCACAGTTGTCGCTAGTACCTTTTTTCCCTTGTTAACTGTGGCAGTGATACTTGTTGAAGCTTCTTTGACCAAGGTCGCATGCTGCACTTGCACTTCTCGTGGAGTTTCTGGTTGAATATTGGCTTGCAAATCAATGATTTTCTTATCAAAGTCTTCCTTTACAGCCTGTAATTCAGACCTGGAGGCCTTCAAAGCTGCTACAAGACTTTCAAATTTAGCCTGGGGCACAACCGAGGCAGGGATAGAAACCTCTCGAAGGTCACCACAACGTCTATCAATGAGAGTGTCCAATTATGTACGTTGTGCTACTACTGCCTGCTACGTTGTTTCAGCCTGGAGAGAGTATTCTATTTTTTCTGCGATCTTCTCCTCAGCTTCACTAAGTTACTGGTGCACCCACGCCTCCCTGTACTAACCCTCATTTGTAACGATTGTTTTTATGGTATGTAGCTTACCACTAGGCAACATCAACAAATCTATTCAAAATTCAGGGCAGGTTTTCACCTACGTGCATAATTCAGATTATTATACTATAATTATTTCTCCAACGAAGGGGAAGATCCTTCTATCTGATGTGCTGAGGATAATGCTGGTGCTCTTGCCCGCTTGAATCGTCCTCGCTTGATTCATGCTCGCTTGAATATTGTCAGTTTTCAGTTGCAACACCTGCAATCCTGTATGCAATTATTCTATAGCAGCCTTGTACTGCTCTTCCAGCACAATCCACCTATCTTTGGAGGCAGATGCTATCACATCTGCGATCTTATCCAGGTTATCTTTAGTTAGTGTAACATCTTCTTTCCCTCTAACCTTTGAACCTTTCCTCTCCTTTCATGGGCCCTTGTGGGTTTCTGCGCCACGCTTAGTACCTCTAGAAGAGTCAACTCCAGTACCATCGAGGTTGTATATTCCTCCAAGATCCAACTTGGCTTCTTCTTCTGGCAGTTTCTCTATTTATTTCTCAACCTCCTTGTCTGCGTCCTTCTCTACATCTTTTCTCGTGTGCTTCTCAGCTTATTTTTCCTTTCCATCATTTATTGTTTCCTTATCGGACATTGAGGCTATGAGGGGCTGGGTAGATTCGGGCCCTACATTCCATGCTTCTAGCACAGTTACAATGACCTAGTCAATCTACGCCTTTGTGACCATATAGGGAAGGTTGTATCATTCGGGGTCATTGCACGCATAGATCTACACATCGTGCATGGTCACTTGAAAATCTGCAATAGGACAGTACTTCTCATAAGCAGCTGGGGACAACTGGGATCTCGAGTGTATAACTATTTCCAAAGCTCCCTCGAACAATACCAAGAAGATCTTATTCTCTTGACCCTCTTCAGGTCTGGGGAATCCCATAAATTGGCGTTGCGTGAACCTTCACACACATCAGGTTCTACCTCTCGGAGGACTACGCCCTCTCACGTCTCCCATGCCACAAAAGAAATTAAATTTAGTAACCATGAGTAAAAAAACTTCTTTCCTTTAGCCTATGCCTCATGCACATTCTTTAGAAACTCCTGTCAGAGGTAATGTGACCAATTATAACTCACCCCCTTCTCACACTATCCTGCTAGCTTGATGACATGTGTAGGGACTACCTTAGGGAAGCACATGCACATCATCTTACAACCTAGGGCTAAGGTTCCTAGGCATTCTGCCGATTCGTTGAGTTGTTGTACCACGAATCCCCTCGAGTCTCGCCCTACCTTGTAGTTTTTCTTAACCCGGGAAACTACCTTTAGCTCCTGACTTTTTCCATACTGGGCTATGGTATGGGGCCCCTTCGAATGGATAAACATGTGAACCAATTTGGTCTTACCCTTCAAGTTTTAAACCTCCATCCATGTGGCCAGGTGTTTGCGTGGATCACCTTGGCCATAAAAAATCTTAGTTGGTGGGATAGCGGGCTGCTCAAAGTGCAACCTCATAATTGTGCTGCATTCCTCCCAATCCTTAAATCTCCCTTCGTGCGTATCCCACCACCGCGCTAGAGTTTCATGCATGGAAAGATCAAGTGCCCAGAACCTCCCTTATTCTGGGACAACCTTTTCCAATTTTTACAAAAATAATACAACACTATCATAACCATCAAAATAGGGAAATTCTCTTACCTCTAAGGAGATGCATTGCAAATTTTTAGTGATCTTGAGGCAACGTTGTGCAAAGACATCATGCAGACGATTCTGCCAATTCTCCATTTCTCCATTTGGATCTAAGAAACATGAGTGTTGGAACAGGGTCTCCTGCATGCTGTGAAACTGGTCCAATTTTGCATATTTTTGTGTATAATTAGTCTCACGCAGGGGTTTCTGTGGTGGGTCAAAGCCCTGAAAGCATTCTAATGGGTCAAAGGGTAGACCTAGAGTCCACAAACCGTGGTTTGCGGACCATAGGAAATATTAGGCTAGATTGTTATAAATAGAGGGACATTTTGAATTATAAGGCAAGAAGTTAATGATCTTGAAGCGAATTGTAGCTTAGTAGATCTGTTTGGGTTTTTGGGGAAAGGACTCCTGCTGGCTATGTGCATGGAGATCCCAAGTCCTATTGTGTGTGGACCCTACTACTGTGTGCGCAGGTCGGGTTGGGTATTGTAAGAAGGAACTGAAGGGTTAATGAATGAGAAAGGTTGTTGCGTAGCTGAATATATTTGTACTATTGATGCGAATCTTTGATAGTTGCAGTGTTATGCATATTCTGTGTTAAGCTGCGAAAGTACTATGTTAAGTGTTTCTTCTGCATCTGGGTCTGTTCTGTTATGTTTTATGCAAATAATAATTGTAATGTTGCACTACTGTTTTAGAATTATATGATTTGTTGAGTACAGTAAGTATAGTTGACCTTGTGCACGTGGATGCGAACGAGATCTATAGATCATGTTATGAGATAAGCGGTTGGGTCATTATAAAGCCGGACGCAGCTCTACCTGGCTTACCTATCCTCTCTCAGGGTGCGGAAACCTGGTTCCAGCACCCACCCATACTACTTCGGGTGAGACTTTGATCTGCACAAGCAGGTCACTGCCCAAAGGGCCAGTAGTAAAGGGGTTTATTGGCAAACCTTAACCTCCGAACCTAGATCAGGACCCCTTGAGCCAACAAATGGTTCCGTTGCTGGGACAGGGAGAATTTTGAGAAGGGGATCAGGTAATGCCAAGAAAAGTAGTGGAATCCTGAGAAGGAAAGAAGAGGAGGTACGGTTGAATGACCTTCACTCTAAACGAAAGTACAACACGGAGCAGTAAGTAGTTTCGAGCCAACCTAGAAGGGCATAGATCTTTCTATAGCCTATTAGAAGGAACAGCTGTGCAAAGCCCTCCAGCTACACCACCTTCAAAACCACGTAAGGGTAAAAGCCCGGCCGAAACCCCTCCAGAAGAAGATATGGCAGCGCACTTGAAATTACCTACCTTCAAAGGTGTGGGAGATGAGGACATGGACCAATTTTGGTTTGTTATAGACTCAGTATGGACTGTGCAAAATGTGGCAAGTGATACTGTGAAGAAGGCGTAGTTATCCCTAGCCTTCGAAGAAAGAGCTCTGGACTGGTATATGTGATACCTATCTCAAAATGGAAGCGCATCTATTCAAGATACTAAGGAAACTCTGAAACAACAATTCTGAAAGCCTAAGTCCTATTTGTAGATCGTAGCAGACGTGAAATATTTCAAGAAAGGAATGACTAAGTCTGTATGGGAAGTTCATCAACACCTAAAGAAAGCTATCAAAGAAGGAGAATTTAAGTACGACGACAGACAACATACAGAGTGGTTCATCGCTATGCTACTACCTCACCTGCGCGTACCTGTGGGTCACCAAACTTTCGAATCATAGGATAAAGCTTTGGAAGCCGCTATGAAACTAGAAGCTACACCCAGAGAAGATACTTCGTTAGGATTACAGCAAATTCAGGAGCAGCTCGGGGCAATGCACATGGGGATTCAGGACCTACGAAAGGAACGAGGGAGGCAAGCTCACGTAGATCTACAGTGCATACGATGTCGAGTATCAGAACATACAAAGGATCTGTGCCCATTGTCGAAAAACTACTTGCAAACAGGAGGACCTAGTTCAATGTGCCCTGGATCAAGCAGAGGAGCTATCCCAATATTACTAGGCTCAGGAGGACCTACATTGTGGTGTGAGGATTTCCGCGTAACAGGGCTACATGATACAAATCACTGCCCCCGTCGAGACGCATATGTCCCAAAGTGAAAGCAAAAATGGTGCCGGTTATGTCGATTAGTAGGGCATGATGAGAAGAACTGTCGAACCTATGATCTAATGATAGATCGGGGGAAGTTGTATAGGGTACAGTCAGACCCCACATCACCATAAACCCCTGCAGGCATAAGAGGCTCCCCCTCAGGAAGCAGAGGAGGAGGCCGAGGTGGAAGTGCAAGTCAGGGCCGGGGGAAACTGATCTGCTATAACTTTGAAGACACAGGGCACTTTGGGAGGGGTTTTGTGAACCCTACAAGACTATCCTGCAAGTACTGCAAATAGTTGGACCATACGCTGGAAGATTGTCCAGTATTAATAGCAAAAATGCAGGAGAAGCAGCTATCACCTATGCAGAATATGCAGAGGGTTAAGGCTAAGCTGCGAGATAAGGATCCAAGCATAAATGTTGTTACACGTAGTGGATTTGCTACTAGAGGAACTGGGGTGAAGGTTGAAACTAAACCTCTGATCCGCATGGTAGTTAGCAAACAAGAAGGGTTGGACCTAGACAAAGAAAGAGAAATGTTTATAACAGCTCGTAAGAACTTTATTGAGACAGAGGCACCTACGTCCCTACTCTCTGCGAACCTTAAGGCAGATGAGGAGGTCAAACATTTCTTGTAGGCATGTGTGAAGTTGCTGCACAACCCAAAATCTTTGTAGAACCTTCAGGCATTAATAGATAGCTGCGCAACATGCCCTACTGTGTCCCTAGATATTAGGAATGTGCACAAACTATCCAGATATAAAAAATGCACTAGGGGGGAGATGTGACTAACGGCACAGATCGGTGATTACGAGATGGACTAGGTTATTTTGGATCTAGGCTCAGATGAAAATGTATTACCTAAATAGACTTGGCAATGAATGGGAGAACCAAAGTTGGAATGGTCTAATATTCAGCTACGCATGGCTAATCAACATAAGATCGTACCTTTAGGGGGGCTATCAGAGATTATGGTAGATATCGTAGGGGTCAAGGTACAAGCTGAATTTGAAGTCATTCAGATCATAGAAGATGCATACCCCTACCCTGCGCTACTAGGATTGGATTGGGTGATCGATATGGGCGGTATCATTAACCTAAAACAAAGAAGCATGGTGTTTGTAAATAATGGCACAAGGGTGATAGTACCATTAGACCCTGCGAAAGGTAAACGTTACACTGAACCAATACCTAAGGATGAGGATGTGGACCATATCTATAATTTGACTGCGTGGGACGTGGTCAACCCAATAGTGGATTAAGTACTTTGCTACGAGGATGATAATGAATGCTTCTTTGATTCCAATGAGGAGATAGAGAATTGGCAGAACCGGTTACATGATGTCTCTGCGCTGCGCTGTCTTCGGGTCACAAAAGAATTCCGTTGCATTTCCTCAAAGGTAAGGGACCTACCATACTTTGACAGATTGGGTACTGAACTACCCACGTGGGAACCGAAGGAGCCAGGAATAATCGACTACTACGCCCTAGCCCCAAAAGAAGGACAATTTGACCCACAAGCCACTTTTGGCTCAGGGCTACGCACGGGCACCAAACTGATTTAGCCACAGACAAGTAGCATTAAAAGGCACCCTACACTAGCTATAGGAATATAAAGTATAGCTCTCATCTATCCGAAAACCCCCACAATAAAAAAATAGATGTGTTTAATACGTGGACACAAAGGTTATTACAGGAGGTTTGTTCGGAAATATTCTCTGACTATAGCCCCTCTTAAACATCACTTACATGGAAGGTAAGGTTCTCTTGGGATAACGAATGTCAGGAAACATTGTCTTTGGTCATAAGTTACCTAGGACGCAAGCCTGTGTTGGGAGAGGATGCACAGAAAATGCCGATAATTTACCCTAGTGAAGCAGATAGGCCAAGCACAGAGGGGATGCGAAAACTAGCCGTTCGAACGGTGATAATTGGTAAAAAGAAAAAGTTACCATTAAAAGGAGTGGCCTCCGGGCATTTAATGAAGAAAATTTTGGGGCTTTTTTACCATTTCCTGGGGGATACTTCTCGGATAAAGTTTAAATTACCATTGCACGATTGTGAGTATTATAGAAGGAGCAACATAGTTTAGCCAGGGGCTCCATCTCACTTGCATAGATTTCACTCATCATTCTTCTCTCAAAAGAACTTGAGCAATCATATTTCTCGTATCTGCACTATCCTCCTCATTTCTGGCCAACCTGCTTCATCTGGTAGTAGTCACCCAAGGCTGGGATTCATTTTTCGTGCAAGGATGGCAACCACTAACCCTGCCGAAACTTCGGCCCCAACAGGGCTTCACATTGAGGAAATAATGGAAGTTTACTCTAAACTGGAAGAAGTTCCTGCTATGCCGATCACAAGGAAAGGGAAAGAGAAACCACAAGGCTCGAGAAAAGCCCTGAAAGCTGTGAGATGGGCTACCAGGAAGCCTAGGCCTTCTCTGAGGCACGCCAGATCCTCGTCGGCATCACCTCTGGATCAAGATGCGTAGGAAGGTGCTCTACCTACCAATCCAATCAATTGGTTACCTCCCTTCATTGGGCCATGTAGAATACCCATGTGAACACCAAAGAACTTGGATGGCTTGATCACCTATCTGTAAAGCCTAACCCTGAGAGAAGTCTCTCTCCTCAATGACCCTTGTGGAAGACTCCATGAGGTCAAGTTTGATGATGAAATGTGAAACCCACTATAAGCAGGTTCACCTTTCATTTTAAAAAATGAACCTGCAACTCATAATGTATCAAAAAGCAGATTCATAAACTTGGAGTCGATCCTGGGACCTGTGGGTTATGGCCCACTCTGCTTCGCTTCTTCAATTTGCTAGCATCCAATTCAACACAATGATCTATCTCAACTGATATCACTCCAACAACCAGAATTCTGATTCAGATTAAGAAGTTCAAAAGTAAGAGCTTAACATGCTTGCGTCCTTCATCAAAAGGATCGAACTCATCGATTTCTATTTAATCCTCCACACAGGATTAACGCCTGCAATTTATACACAGCCGCATAGCAATTCTTTACCCAGAACTAATATGTATTCAATTCTCACAGGATTAACACGCATTTATTTAAACCAGCTGCTCTCGGAATCTTCAAAACCAGCGTAGCTGTAATTCCATCATCTCTGCAACAAATCGTATGCCATGATATTATATTACACTTGGTTCCTTCCACATCGATTATAAAGGGTTAATGTAATTGAAACCGTCACGCTCTACGTCTATTCTATAACGTCATATAACCATTAAATAGCCATCGATCCTGTAAGGATCGATGGTCAATAAACCACTGAAATCACGACATGAATTCATAACATTAAATCAATAATAACCCGCAATAACACACAGAAAATCTATATAACAATCCTTTGATTATAAACTGAATCAGTTACAAACTAAGCATTATATCTAAGGCATTTCATCCTTAGCTCAAATTCTCTTATGACTACATTACATTCGCTCCCCCCATCAATAACACATTGCAAACTCGTCGATTATATAGAAATTACAAAATATCATGAATCAGTTGAGATGCACAAAACTCTCTCGAGATTTCTCAAATGCACACATGGCAGATCAGTTACATAAAATTCAATATCGGTTTTAACAAATTTCTCCCCAATTTTGTATGGCCGTTTGCATACCCATCTCTTCAGCCTTAGATTCGAACTTAATTCAAATCGGTTTCGATTCCCTTGCATCAAACTCCCGAGGCACAAAATTTATGACCTCCTGGTCATATGTCTTCTACATCTGTCAGCAATTGTACCCACATTACTGTGGAACTGCTTTTGTGATCTTCCTATAGAAACATCTTGAAAAATTATACCCACATCCTCTATGGAATTGTCCTCTGTGAGCTGCAACAGAACCTCTGGAATAGCAAGTCCTCCCTGCTACCAGATACCTCACCAAGCTTCTCTTCTGAGCTTAGTCTTTCGACATCTCTTTGGTTCGCTCCTGTGGAACCATTGAGCACTCCTGCTCTAAGTTGCTGCAATCTTCTCACCTTCCTCTACTGCTACCTTCACAAAACATAAAAATCACAAGCTTAACAAAACCTCAAAAAAGTGTACCTCTTCTTCCTCTGTACGCAAACTCCTTCTCCGCAGGAAATCATTTTCTCGCTCTGATACCACTTGATGAAATGTGAAGCCCACTATAAGCAGGTTCAACTTTCATTTTACAAAATGAACCTGCAACTCATAATGTATCAAAATGCATATTCATAAACTTGGAGTCGATCCTGGGACCTGTGGGTTATGGCCCACTCTACTTCGCTTTTTCAATTCACTAGCCTCCAATTCAACACAACACTCTATCTCAACTGATATCACTCTAACAACCAGAATTCTGATTCAGATTAACAAGTTCAAAAGTCAGAGCTTAACATGCTTGCGTCCTTTATCAAAAGGACCGAACTCATCAATTTCTATTTAATCCTCCACACAGGATTAACGCCTGCAATTTATACACAGCCGCACAACAATTCTTTACCCAAAACTAATATTTATTGAATTCTCATAGGATTAACACACATTTATTTAAACCGGCTGCTCTCAGAATCTTCAAAACCAACATAGCTGTAATTCCATCATCTCTGCAACAAATCGTATGCCATGATATTATATTACACTTGGTTCCTTCCACATCGATTATACAGGGTTAATGTAACTGAAACCGCCATGCTCTGCGTCTATTCTATAACGTAATATAACCATTAAATAGTCATCGATCCTGTAAGGATCAATGGTCAATAAACCACTGAAATCACCACATGAATTCATAACATTAAATCAATAATAACCCACAATAACACACAGAAAATCTATATAACAATCCTTTGATTATAAACTGAATCAGTTACAAACTAAGCATTATATCTAAGGCATTTCAGCCTTAGCTCAAATTCTCTTACGACTACATTACATTTTCTCCCCCTATCAATAACACATTGCAAACTTGTCAGTTATATAGAAATTACAAAATATCATGAATCGGTTGAGATGCACAAAAATCTCTCGAGTTTTCTCAAACACACACATGGCAGATCAGTTACATAAAATTCAGCATCGGTTTTAACAAATTTCTCCCTAATTTTGCATGGTCGTTCACATACCTGTCTCTTCAGCTTCAGATTTGAACTTAATTTAAATCAGTTCGGATGCCCCTGCATCATTTGATGATCATGACTTGGCAGACTGAAACCCTCCCTAAGTTGGCCCCCACATTCTACTTTGATACAATCCGTGCAAATGATGGAGTCACGGTGGTTCCTCAGCGATGGGCATGTGGCTTGGCTGGGTCTGGACTCTCAAATCTACTACAGATGCCCCATTTTGGCCATTACAACGTCACCGATTGGTTGGCCCGGAAGTTTCTCGCCTTAATTCACGATGGCTTCTTATGGATTCGAGACAGAGTCCCTATTGATGCTGCATTGATCCAGAAGATTATAGGACTTCCTATGCAAGGTCCACACCCTCTCGAGCAGGTAGGCAAGAAGTATGAAGCAGATACTGCTACGTTTGTACAGAAGACCTACAAGGTGAGTCGAAATATGTGAGGCTTTGTAATCCAAACTATCAATGATCCTACTACACAGATGGGTACTAGGCTCTTAGCCTGCAAGCTAATGAGGAAGTACCAGGTTGCGACTGTCCCTGCCTATGTTATTCAGTTATTCGGCCGGTGTGCAAAGGGAGTCTCCTTCAATTGGGCTCAATATTTATGCGATGAATTTCTGGCTAATGTACGAGAATCTCAGGAGCATGGTACGTCCTTCTGCTATTCATGGTTATTACTCCTTATAGCGATGGTCGCTTGTGACACCCTTGAGGAGTCGGTCCTCCACGAGCTCCCCCCAAGGATGTGTGAAGGAGCTCCATATGCTCATTTATGGGACTCTAAGGATGTGCAACGCGTCGAGGATAACAAAGTTTTCTGGGTCCTCTTCCAGAGCAGCGTGGGAGCAGCCATAAATTCCTGACCCCGACATTCCCCAACGGTATATAACAAATACAAAAGTGTTGCAGCATTCCAAGTTACCATGCCCCATATTCAGATCTGCAGCCTCAAAAATAAGACATGGATGACACTTCCGTATATGGTAGTAGATGAAGAAATTGACCTGATGATCACGCTATGGCCCCTTGCCTGGAAAATTGGCTTCATAGCCACCCATGGGGAGACCACAGAGCCCAGCTAGAAGGGCTCAAACTTAGCCACAGAAAAGGATACATAGCCACCACAAAAATACCACCCCCCCATGGTACGAAGTGGTCAGGTGAGCCTGCACCAAGGTCCAAAAAGAAACAGTGGGCCCATCGCAAGCAATATGATGCGATGGTCACAGTAACTGACGGCGACCTCGAGCAAATCGTAGACGCAGTTACGATGGCTACATAAGATAAGTGGGCAGCCATAGTAGAATAGCAAAAGGCTATGCTCTACACCATCCAGGCTGAGCTCCACGCCCTTCAGTTAAAAACAAATACGCTGCACGTTGTCGACTACGACTTCTTCGATAATTCAGTCGTACAAACGCTAGCTACGAAGAAAATCATCTCTTTTCCGTACCTAGCACCGCCCGGTAGGAACCGGGCGGTCCAAGCAGAACAAGATCCACTGGACTTGGCTATTAACCTGACAAATCCTTACAAAGCATCGCACAATCAACTCCCGCACAATGTTGTATTCTAGGATATTAACCATCGCAACCAAAAAATACACCAACAACTTGGTACAAACCTAAGAAGTCACGCAAAGAAAGCCGCAGACTTGATCTTCTCCATTTCACAAATGTGAGAGCCTGAACAGCTGGATCCACCAACTTGCACAGAGGTTATAGATGAGATCCCGTCGCAACCACGCCTCAAGCTTTGGGGCGGGAAAATTGGGGCCTGTGATCGAAAGCATCTAGGATGGAAATGCACGTCATCAAGATGCAAGTAGAGCAGCAAATCACATACTTACAGGAAAAATTGCAGCCTGAAACGCCTCTGGAAGTACAAGCCTAGCGCGCTGCACTAGTAACTGAAGCAACAAACGCTATTTCAGGGTAGATTGCTCAAGGCGCCCAGTTGCTAGAGTTAGCCATGAAAATCTGGACTAAGGTCCAGCACATTCCGGTCCTCCATGAAATCAATCAAGACTTATGGCAGAAGGAAGAAGCTTTAGAGCAGGTCGAAGCTACGTTGCCCACCTTGGTGCCTGCATAGTGCTTGGCACATTTGATGACTAGAAATGATCTCCAAGACGAGATTGAGGAAATTCGGCACAAAAATCACGTCATTATGGAACGTTTGAAGCCTTGGGCTACCACATCCCTCCAAATTTCGCAGGATGTAGATGGCACGATCAAGTGACTAACTTAGACACTAGAGAGTGTCACCGCGACAACTGGAGGACCAACCTCCCAGAAGCTTGTAGACATTGCACATAATGTTGTTGCCTAGATTCAAGAAGTGTTACCCCCACTGATCACATCCATCAATGCCCTACGTGCACAATAAGAGACCGCACCACCATAGTGACTTGGGATGAGTCACAATATTGTGTTGGGGGACTGTTCGAACAGGGTCTCTTGCAAGCTACAAAACTAGTCCAATTTTGCATATTTTTGTGTATAATTAGTCTAGCGCAGGGGTTTTTATGGGTGGGTCAAAGCCCTAAAAGCATTGTAATGGGTCAAAGGGTAGACCTAGAGTCCGCAAACCATGGTTTGCGAACCATAGGAAATATTAGGCTAGATTGTTATAGATAGAGGGACATTTTGAATTATAAGGCAAGAAGATAATGAGATGTTGATGTGAATTGTGGCTTGGTAGATCTGTTTGGGTTTTTGGGGAAATGGGTCCTGCTAGCTATGTGCGTGGAGATCCCAAGTCTTATTGTGTGCAGACCCTGCTGTTCTGTGCACAGGTCGGGTTGGGTATTGTAAGAAGGAACTAAAGGGTCAATGAATGGGAAAGGTTGTTGCATAGCTAAATATATTTGTACTATTGATGTGAATATTTGATAGTTGTTTTGTTATGTATATTCTATGTTAAGCTGCGAAAGTACTCTGTTAAGTGTTTATTTTGCATCTGGGTCTGTTTTGTTATGTTTTATGCAAAGAATAAATATAATGTTGCACTATTGTTTTAGAATTATATGATTTGTTGAGTACAGTAAGTATAGTTGACCTTGCACATGTGGATGTGAAGGAGATCTATAGATTCAATTCTGAGATATGCGATCGGGTCAGTATAAATCTAGACACAACTCTTCCTGAATTACCTATCCTCTCTCAGGGTGCAGAAACCTGGTTCCAGCACCCACCCATACTGCTGCGGGTGAGACTTTGATCTGTGCAAGCAGGTCATTGCCGAAAGGGCCAAAAGTATAGGGGTTTGTTGGCAAACCTTAAACTCCAAACCTGGGTCAGAACCCATCGAGCCAACAGTGAGCTATCCTTTTCCCAATTCAGCATCCCATTAGCTGTGGGGTTGATCTAATCCTCATCCCGCGTAGTGAACTTGTATATGTGGTCGCCATCATCTTCGTCACGCCGGATCCAAAGTTACTGTCACCCGAGTACCATCGTTTTAAAATATCATTCTCCTAAGCTTCAATTTTATTATGCCTCCCATATCGATGGCCTTTTCCAGCCCTAATAGAGCAGGGTAGGGGTATGCATCATCCATAATTTGTATTACATCAAAATATACATGTACCTTTACCCAAGAAATGTCTACCAGAACCTGTGGGAGCCTTCCAAGTGGAATGATCTTCTGTTGATTAGCCATACGCAGCTACATGGTGGACAATTCCAGCTTTGGTTTGCCCATATTTTTCGAGGTCGGATTAGGTAGAACATTTGCATCACACCTTAGGTCCAAGATGACTTGATCCATCTCATTCTCTCTAATTTACACGATCATGCGCATCTCCCGACTAGTTCTCTTCTTGTTCTTATAGATATTATTCACAACCTTACTCTATGTTCGAGGCAACTCTTTGTCTCCATAGCTATCTATCAGAGCTTGAAGGTTATTTACTCCTTTTGGGTTGCACAATAACTTTATGCAGGTTTGCAGGAAAGGTTGGACTTCATCATCAATCTTTGCTTCCATGATTGACCTAGATGTGGATGCACTTGTAGTAGTAAAATCCTTCGTGGCTTCTAAAAAGTTTTCCTTTTCCTTCTGTAGGTTGATTCCTTTCTTATTTTCTAGGGCCTTCCTGATCAATGACTCTGCATCAACCTTGTTTCCCTCATCTTCTCTGGTGATAGCACCACTACGTGTAATTATGTTTACAGTTGGGTCATCATCTCACAGCTAAGATTTAACCATTTTTATATTTTGCGTAGATGTCTGTTGTTGTTTTTCCTCCATTCTACAAATCAAAATAGAACAATATTCAATAACATGATCAAATTTTTTGCAATACCTATAGGATTTTCATGCAGGGTTTGGAAAATTGTGGACATAGAGTACAACATCTCCACAACTATAGAAAATTAATTTTCCTCTTCCACATCCCGCACCTGCACCACTTCCTACTCCCCTTCCTCTAGCTGGAGATCCTCCTTGCTTAGAGGGAGATGCTAGTTAAGATGGGTCAACCTACACCCTATAGTGGTTGGCACTCTCTATCATTAGCTTGAATCGGAAATAGTGTTCATCATGGCCAACTGAAGAGAAAAGCATGCACCATTTTTGCTTCAGTTCTGGCACATAACCTCCTAATCGAGCGCAATGTTTTGTGTCATGTCTTCCAAATACCTTATAGTCAGTGCACCACAGCATGGGGGTACCACTCAGTCCTGTGGCATTCCTAGGGCGTAGTGGATTTGGCCCTCCCACTTGTAGGTCATCTTGAAACAAGGTACACTGATATTTTGTATGCCCAGAACCCTTACATCATATGCACCATACCTCCGTGTTGACTTCCTTCCATATATCTCTACGCAGGTTCTGGATTTCCAAATGCATCGCTTCCAATTGATTTTGGATTTTCAGAGTGCCGAATTGGTTGTCAGCTCTGGGTGTGACTTCTAGTTTCATGGAAACTTCAAGAGCTTCGACCTGAGAGTCAATCCTATACTGATTCATAGGCCTGCACAAATGTGGAAAAATAATTGAAATAAACCATTCTTGATGCTACTTATCGTAATAGATAAATCCTCCCTCATTGATAGTGCACTTCAGCCACTGATCCACCTCCCAAACAGATTCATTTGGCTCTTATTTGATATATTTCAACTCTGTTACACATTGTAGAACTTTGGTATCTGAATTTATGTTTCAAATTGTCCTTGATCTCATCAATAATAGGATTATCATGCTGAGTTAGATATCCCATAAACTAGTCCAATGCACGACCTTCAAATGCCATAGCTAGTTGCGCTCTCTTCACGGCATCAGTGTTAACATTTTTCATAGTCCATACTACATTTGCAACAAACCAAAACCTATCCATGTCCTCATCTCCCATACCCTTGAATATGGGTAGCTTCATATGTGCAACCATATCTCCTCCTGCTGGTGGTGGGGGTGGGGTAGGAGATGTCTTTGCCCCATAATACACACACCTGTCACCGTCCCCGCAATCCCCATCCCGCACATTGGAGGGCTCATTCACACCAGAGCAGGACAAGACTTGAAAATACTTTCATTGCATCCCTCTACAGATGAGCTTTCATTGCCCTGAAGACATCTCCCTGCAAAAAACCCTAAAAATAGCTCTTTTTCCATTGGCGCGGTTCCACAGTTCAGCCCTCGCGCCAAGGGGGCAAATCCTCCAAAGAGGGTGCGCCAATTGGCGCTCTGTCATAGAGCCGCACCCGCGCCAACCATATTAAGAGGTGTTTTTAAAAAATAAATGGCGGAAGTTTCGTCCTAACAAATTCCTGGACTGATATCTATCTGGAGTTGGGAGGTTTGGCTACGGATTTCCATAGAGAGGAAGTGGTTTGCCACCTCTCATGGAAGCTTCCTTGATGATAGGGCCAATCCCACAATTATAGGGATCCCAACTCCCCTTCCTCCATCTATAAAAGCTTTCCCATTGCCATTGCAAGCTAGTCTTGAAGTGCCTAAGTCTTGAATCTCCAAGTTCTCAAATTCCCAAGAGCCTTAATGCTGCAAGAGCCCTCATTCTTCCCTTAAGGCCAAACTCAAGCAAGGAGACTATCGTCGAGAGACTCTAAGAGAGGCTTGTCCCATCCCTGGCAGGCTTTGCGAGACGTGTACGACTAGAGACCCCTCCGAAGGAGACCTCAGCGTCAGAACATTGGTTGTACTCTCTTTCGATTGCTTATTAATGAATGACTAATGGTTATGGTTCCACTCTGTTTTTCACTTATGATAATGATGAGTTATATCCTTTCTGACTGATATATAGTTGTGTATTCTGGATTTTATGCTTGTATTCGTATTGTTTCTTGCATGTGCAGGTGTCCATTCACGGAGATCGTGGGGATCGTGATCTGCTGAGGCTGAGGAACGGGAACACTGTCTCTTCTACGAATCATAGCACTGGACTCCAGGTAGGCCTCCATCGTTGGCTTATTTATTCGCAATTAGGAACTTGCGCTGTAGCATTTGATGATTGTTGCTAGACCCTTGCTGGGATAGTAGGGATCGCCTCTGTCCGGCGTAGGATTTACTCTCTTCAACACTGTGAATTTGACCACAAAGTAGCAAGAGGGCTACCTTAGGTGCATGTAGCTCATCACTCTCTGTATCACTATCAGGTGAGTTTCTGAGATGGTTGTATACAAATCCATCTCCTCTCTTATTAACCCAAAATTACTTTCCGCTGCACATAGGGATTTCTAGCTTGTTTGGGGTCATTCACTCAGTATGACTGCAAAAAACACCTGTTTCACTCAATATCATCTTAATCAGCAAAGGAAGAGAGAGTATGAATTTTCCTCTCACTCCTTTGAAGAGCCTCATTTCAGCTTCATAATATGACACAAACTGATCTACTGCAAATTGTGTTACAAACCCACCCAAAATGATGTCAACCCAATGATCTACATTGCGGGTGATGGAGTTATCAATATGCTATAATTGCTGGATCAACTCAGATGTCCACTGAGTGACCTTATCGTCCTTCCAGCAGGTTTGGAACTCAACTAACCTTGACGACCACTCCTCTATTTCTTGTGCAAAGGTCACAAAGAAAATCTCATTAACCTTTGTGAAAATATACTTCTATTTCCAATATTCAGTAGACAACTTATTACTTTTTCTTTCCTTAATGGCAAATTATTGAATATTTTTCTCAAACCAGTCTTCTAACTCAGGCTTAGATGGCTACCACATCACTCAATATCTCTGAAAATGATCTCGGTCCTGGCAACAGAACATTTGCTGGCTTGAGGGGCCTGGCCCAGGTTCAGAGTTAAGCTTAACCAACAAAAACCTCTTACTACTGGCCCTTTCGGCAGTGGCCTACTTACACAAGTCAAATTCTTAGCCGAAGGAGCATGGGGGGTGTTGGAACTAGGTTTCCACACCATGAAAGAGAATTAAATTATGTGGGTGTATTCAGATCTATAATACTAGCAGACTATCCTTCACATCCGAAACCCTAACTAGAAACAGATCTAGGTCAAATTATGCAGGCTTTCCTACATGCACACAGATAATGTATTTGTAATCCCTTCAATAGTCCTAGAAAAGTGATATTTAGGTCTTACAGTAGCAGATATGTGCATCTAACATTCATATTAAGAATTAAATAGGTAAGCAACTAATCCAATCACAGATATCATAAGTCATAAGAAAACATATTACAAAATCATATCAAATATGCATTTCATACTCAGAGTCATCCAAAACACTTCTTTATTCATTAACAATTGTTTATTAATTAATAGTCATAAAACCCTTTACACTCTTTAGATCCACCTACACACACAACTAGTAGGGTCCGCACACAGTGAGACTAAGGTCTCCATGCACATAGATAGCAAGAGAATTTTAGACCCAAACACTTCTAGATTTTCCTTCACAGCTCATAATACATCAAAACTTACATTTTTAACTTATCTCATCTGACTCGATCTAGACTCCTATTTATATCTTAGCCTGCACGCATCCTAAGTTCCGCAAACTGTGGTTTGTGACTGCTAGTTTTACCCTTTGGCCAATTAAAACTCATGAAGGGGCTTTGACATGCCCAAAAACCCCTTGACTATGAATTTCTCAGCACACATGACTCAAAACTACAAAAAATACCTATTAATTACCCAAAAATTCTAGTAAGTGACCCTGCTCCAACAAGAGGTAAATGGATTGATGTGATCCTAGAGTATGACATAGAGATAAGACCAACCAAGCTCATCAAGGGACAAGGGTTGTTCAAACTGATGGCCGAGTCTAACTTTCATGCCCTGGATAAGAATTTTGTTGTTGCACTTGATGGAGATGAAGAGTTGGCTACTCCACAAATGTCATATGATTTTCTACCTCACCATGGTATGTAGACATAATTTTGGTGCTACGGAATTTACAAGATCCTCCTCATTTAACAAAGAGTAAAGCCAGATTTCTGAAATTGAAAGCCATGAAATTTTATATTTTAGATCATATTTTATATTGGAAATATGTTGGAGGTATATTTCATAACTGTTTATTGAAAGATGAAGAAAATAAATTCATATAGGAAATCCATGAAGGAGACTGTGGAGAACACTTATATTGGAAAACAACAACTAGTAACACCTTAAGAGTTGGTTTTTATTGACCCACCTTGTTTACAGATGTACAAAAGAGAGTCACCTCTTGCCACCAATGTAAAATTTTTTAAGGCAATAAAAATATTTTACCTTTACCATTGAAACCTATCCAGTTGAAGTCCCATTCTAACAAACGGGTCAAGATTTCATAGGCGAAATTCATCAAATGTCCTGAGGACAACATAAGTGGATTTTGACAACCAATGATTACTTCAAAAAATGTATTGAGGCCATCCCATCTAGGAAAGCCACTGATACCATCATTATCCAATTTCTAGAGGTAAACGTTTTGTCCAGATTTGGCTTTCCCCACAAAATCATAACTGAAAATGTTGCAGCCTTTAAATCCAAGAAAATGGTTGAATTTCGCGATAAAATCCATATAAAACTAGGACACTCCACTGCCTACTACCCACATGGAAATAGATTGGTCAAGTCCTCAAATAAAATTTTAGTCAACATAATCAAAAACTTGTTGTAGGAAAACAAAAATTCCTGGCTTAAAAATTTGATTAATGCCCCATGGGCTGACAGAATTACTACCAAAATATCCATTGGAATGTCTCCATTTCAAATAGTACATGGGGTTGATGTAAGTTTTCCTACTTCATTGGGAATCCCTGTGCTAATACTGTTGCAGGAAACACAGGTGGAGACAAATGATTTGTAGAGAACAATTAACCAGACTATTAAACTGCAAAAATCCATAGAGGAGGTCGACAAAAAAACAGAAATGATTTAAGACAATGTCAAAAATATTTATGATAGAAGGAAAAACGCTGAGGATTTCTAGATGGAAGATTTGGTACTAAAATTGTATTCAAGGAATGAAGAGAAGGGAAAACATGAGAAGTTTGACAACTTATGGAAAGGGCCCTATAATATTGGAGCTATTGGAGGAAATAATTCATTTTTCTTGAAGGAATTAAAGGAAGGAGCATTGCTTGGTGGAGTTATGCATGGAATACTTCTTAAAATTTATTTTCTCCCAGAATAGTTTAGTTTCAATTCAGAGTCATTGTACATATGTCATTTTACTTTTTTTCTTGAGTGAGGGAATTTTTGATCACAAGTTTAAGCCCAGAGAGAAGGCCCCAAGCTTGTGATGATTGGTTGTCCATATTTATGAATAACAACAGATGGATTAGATTTAGTTACAAAGGATAAAGAAAATATTCCCAATGGATTAAGGCTATTGATCTATATTGTTCTTGGCACCTCACAAGGAGAGTGCCATCCCCAATGGGTCCACTGTTACAGTCCTATTTATTATAGAATGACTTAATTGTAGTTGTAATTTTGTGCATGATATGTTGTAGATAACTTTCCATTCTAAAAATCTATTTCCAAAAAGAAAAAGAAAAGAAAAGAAATAAAAAAAGGGATAAAAAATAGATATGTGAAAGGAATTAAAAAAATATATAAAAAAACATCATAAAAGGACAAAAGAATAAAAAAACCCCATGGAATTTTTTTTTATAGGAGTGAGCAAGCCTACATGCCACTCAATAAATAAAAATGCATTAATCAATGCTTAGAAAATTTTGAATGCATGTGCTGCTAGTTAAAATGCCACACTGTAATAAAAGAAGTAGAAATAGCTAGTCTAATCACATTATTTAAATGTGATTAGGCTAAAATAACATAGTCTAGGATAGTGAATAAATCAATCAAACATTTTAATTATGATTTAGCTAGGTTAGTTTAAACAAGGATAAATTTAATCACGCCATTTAATCATGTTTAATGGACAAGTTAACAAGAAAAAATAAAAAATTATTTGCAAATTTAAATACAGCATTAGGAGATGAACAAGTAGTTTTAGAGGGTTATTAAGCTTGTATTATATTAGTTTATTTATAATAGTCTTATTTATTTATCGCAATGCAATAATAATTTACTATAACGGATTTTATGTAAATACATTATAATACAAATGGATGGATGAGATCTTTCGCCACTCGGATCAGTGACGGGAGATTGTCTCAGGCCACGTCGAGCTCCTTCATGCTTTGCCCATGGTGGGGTGTCTGAAATGGCATGACCCAGGACATTACACATCGCCACCACATGATTTATCACCTCCCCTCCTTTTCCATTCATCTCAACCCCCAAAAAGTCATCCTCTATTGACTGCTCACTCCTGCTCCAATATCCATCTGCCATGATGACTCCCCTAACCCTGTCATCGGCTTCGACCATGACTGACCGTCCTCCAATCACCATCAGCCATCTCAGCATCACAGAACCCACTCCACTAACTTGTCTTCCATTATACTTTCCTCTCGATACCCATTCCACTCCTAATAAAATGTTTCCATGTGGCACTCCCATGTCCACGTTAGCAAACCGTTACACCAATTGAATGATTTCCACTCTAGCGAAAATGGACCCGCTCTGGAATAAATGGTAAAAAAATAATGGTAGTTTCTAAATTGCTATATTAATACTTTTGAGAGTGTAAAATTCCCTTCATCACTGCTTTAAATGACCGAGATAAATTTACAGTCCTCCATAGTATACCAACATCCATCCAATTACCCCTCTAGAGTGATCAGATCACCATCAACAATTCCATCTCAATAGTCAACTGTTAGTCATCCATTTCCAAGTAATCCTACCTTTCTCATCCATCGGTTGGTTTTTACAATAGCACTTAAAGGCAAGTCTCCCAAGAATAAATGAAAGAAACCTGAAGAAAATCCTGTGTTCTCCCCTCCCATTGACCTAGATCACCTGCCTTTAGTTGACCTGCAATCCACAATTGATGAGACTGTTTGTGAACTCGACATGTTCAAAATTTAAATTTGGTTGAAGCAGAAGTTTTTAGACCTTATTGATGAACTGGTAATATGGGAGTCTTCTGTAATATTCCTAAATTAGCCATGAGCAAGTTGGAATATTAAATTTTGCTTTTTATTTCTGTTTAATGAATAAGAGGATAATGGAGATCCAAAATTTTCCTTAATAATGAATAAATCAATGCCAATGTGAAAGATATGGATCTTGGAAGCTTAATTGAGCACCCTTAGGTGTGAAAAGGGGCTAGAATCCCTTGACTAGGTCAACTTCGACCAAATCAACAATGTTGTCATGGAGGAGTGGTCATCAATGAGAGACAACACAATTTTAGATGGAGATGCTTTGCATGGAATTAGTGCTATTATTGGATGGGGCTTAGGCTTTGAAAGATGATATCTTATTTAAGGAAGAGGATGGCAACCATTATTGATTATTTTGATGTATATGATATTTCTGAATATATGGTCTGTTTAGACATATATCTTTCTCTTGTTGTTTAGCTGATATTGAGTGTTGTTTAGCACTGGGTGTTCCTGATTGAGAATCCCACCTCTTCCATTGGGAAGCTCTTGGAGGAGTATTGTACTACATTTTCCACTATTAGGCTTAAGGCGAAGCTTTGTCTTTCATTTAAAGCATAGATCCTGTTGAGGGTTGAGTTGTTTTGCAGGTTGCAAGAGTCGAGACTAGATCTGGGTCATTTCATTGCTTATTTTCAGTGGAGAAGGCTTCCTTTCCATTGGGAGGACATTAAGGAAGGCCCTTGTGCATATTTTCAGATCTTGGCATAATTCCAACAATTTATTTATCCCTACAGCGTAGTTTACTTCCAGATCTACGTTATTTCTGTAGGAGGAGTTACAGGGTGGTTTGGCACACCATTTGGAGGGTTGATTTTCTAGTGAAAGGGATCTTCCTTTCATTTAGAGGATCTATTGGAGGCTATTTTATTGATCATATCAGATCAGCCACACTTTACATATCTGTATTTTGTAGATGATCTTCAGCCCTACGACTTAGATCCTCATCTTATACATGGTGTTTTGTTGAAAACCCTTAAGGGTGTCTTCAAAGAAGGTTGTACAGTGCTTAGATCTATAGTAGATCTATCTTTTGAGGCACATATCAGCCCTAGATCTGATGTATATTCATTTTCTATAGCAGTTCCTTTAAAACAACACTGTAACAGTCTTCCAGTCTTTATATATAATAGCAGCACCTCATTTTGAGGGACTTTTTCCACTGGAGGCTTGTTCTTTCTTATTGTACATCTTATGGCCCATTATTTATGTATTTTTTTCTACTGTTATAACATATGAAGGGTATCCATATTGGACTCTTGATTTTAAATGATGTTTTACATTATTGTTCCAACATTTTGCACTATATTCCTGCTTTTCCCATTTGGGAATATTACAGTGGTATCAGACCATAATCTTGGCATAACGTATGCATCTTGCAAAGCCAATATGTCATTTGAAGAAGGAAATCCTCTCACATATAGAGAGAAGAGAGATCTTAGAAGAAGACATTGGAAGAATGACTATATAGATGTTAAATAAAACAAGGGTAAAACCCCTTTATCAGGAGGAATGGAAGGGAAGGAGTTCTCAAGACTTATTCTCCAAACCATGCATGAGCTTAAAAGAGAAATAAAGTGAATGAGGAGGGAAATAGATGAAGGTCCCTCAAGAATATTTTCACATGAGGAAAGCTCCAGTTCCTCATATTATGTATGTGATCATTCAGCCACACAATTAGATCTACAACATGGTTCCATGCCTACATTCTTGGCAAGAGAAGAAGAAGAATGAGAAACACCAAAGGAGGAGACTCTTGGTGACTATCTCCAAGAATATGAATCTCAGTCTAGAGGATTCAAGGACCATCTAAACTTCCAAGGGATTTTTCAACTCAAAGAAGATAGAAGACCCAGTAACTACAATAGAAGAAGAGGGTGGAAGCAGCACACTTTGGGTAGATTATTTCTAGCTACTTTTGATGGGTCACCCAAGAGCACAACCAATGCTTGGGTAAAGAATCGGAAACATATTTCCTGTTGCATCAAGTTTCAGATGAGGAAGCCATTAGAGTAGCAGCGCTGAATCTTGAAGGTAAGGCTTATGCTTGGTGGTTATTTGAATCTTCTTCACTGAAAATGTATATATATCTACTTATGCAAAGTTCACTAGGAGGTTCGTGAAAATATTTGATTTGAAAAAATCTGAAAATTCCTTGGGAGAGGAAACCAAACCCAAGAAATTAGAAACTTTGTATGAGTTGGAAGGATCCATGAAACCAACTCCATTTCAAAACATTGCTGAGCGGGTTAAAGATCTGAAAAATGCTTTTCCTAAGGTAAAAGCCCCACTTTAGAAAGAACTTTCTTCTCAAGAAGAAGACATGAGGATTTCTCCTTCAAGAGGGGATCAAGATAAAGGATCTCTTAATGATGAGGTACTCTCCAATGATGAGGAGAAGGAAGAAGAAGAGATGGAAAGAGCCTCCAGCATTGTAAACCCAGGATGAGATCTACCTCTATTTGGAGATGGAGATGAATAAATTGCTTCCACTTGAGGAGCTCTTGTATCTTTGCAAGAAGTTCCAAAGGATCTTACATATGAATATCATGAGCAGCATGTGTCTATGTTTATAGGCAATGAGACAAAACAATGGAGGAATTGTGTTCTAACATTGAATACAGTCTTGGGGACACACACTATGATATACCATTCCTTTGTGATTGAGACTCTTGACACCAATGTAGCATTAGGTGTGCATGGGTTGATTACATTAGAGAAAGACACCTTAGACCGTGACACCTTGCAGAAGGTAGGAGGAGATGTGAAGAAGGGCCAACATCAAGTGATTGGGGATATATACACCCATCCTTTTGCAGGAGGTTTATGCACAAAAGCGGGAGGATGATTTTCACATTGAGGGTAGGGACAAATCAATCCACTCACATATACAACCTACTCAAGGCCTTGATGTTTCATTACATGGAGGCATTCCACCAGGGAGAACCCCTGATTGGAAGGTGATCAAAGAGTTTTCTCAACATGTTGCACCACTCATAGATCCAGGAGGAGTGGGAGCATTATAAGGCCAAGATAAAACACTGAGAGTCTTGGGTAGACTCAAGGGGAAGGGAGAATTTCTCCCAACATATTCATCACCCACTCTTATTTCAGATTTTGCGTTGTGGGAGGAGAAGCAAGGGAAGGATAGAAACCTTCCAACGTATACCTTTGGCATGGGATATTTCAAGGAAAAGGGCAGCCATATGATAGATGTTATTTATGATAGATCATCAGCGCTGTCACTATGGAAGATTGATCCATATTGGAAATCCCAACTGTTGGTGGATTATTCAAAGGATGTTTTCACATGCATGATACTTGATGACTAGCTACATGAGGAGGGCTATTCAGTCCAAGATGAATTCATTTATTATCATGGTCAGATCTTCTTATCTAGAGCCTCCAAGCTCAAGGAGAAGTTGCGCTATGAAGAGCACATGAAGAATTCCTTTTTAGCCATACTTATTCTATGAGTGCTTTCAACATCATCATGGAGTGATACACTTGGGAAGGTTTTGAAGAGGAGTTATATCAACATTTTTAAAGATGCATGAACCATGTGGAAATGGGAGAGATGCATAACTCAATGAGGGAGTTATCATAGCTACCTCTTTCCTCTTTTGGAATGAGAGGGGATATACCTATGGACCACTCCATTTGTATGAACATAATTTTTGGTAAAGAACATTCTCATATACATAATGTTTCATTTGATGACTATTTGAATTCCTTTACCATGTATATGTAGGGCATAGCTCAAAAAAGAAGAATTGTTCCATATAAACTTCATGGCCAACTTTTGGCCATAAAAATTTATGAACATGGCCACTCCCTAGGAGGATATAGGGAGATGTTGTATCATTTTGGGTGCACTCCAAAGGCACTAAACAAATCTCACATTTTTAGTCATGGTGAGAAGACTAGGGCAGGAAGTAAGTGGTGGGGAAACCACTTACCACATCATTATCTGAGGTAGTCAAGAGATATATTGTGCTGGTTCCACATATGGGACTATGATCCACCTTCATTGTTGCATCATGTTTTTTACATGTATTTGGCTTTGTTCCCATACTTTGATGATATGGTTATTATTTTTACGGGAATAATTGGAGGAAGGAGGGAAGGCTTGGATGTGCCCTTCAAGGGAGAGACTCCCTGTGTTTATTATGCTACATGTTTGAGGGAGAGCATTGGAGTATCCATGATTTTTGCATTGGATCTCTTGTTTCCTTATGGGATGAGCCATTTGGGTAACTTGAGCATTTGGGAGGTGCCTCACATGAGAAGATGGGAGGAGTTTTTCTACGAATTACCACCCTAGAGGGTGATTCATTTTGTATGGATGATAGCTTTGAGATTGGATCTCCATATAGGAATAAAGGTTCCCCACATTTTTAGTTATGTCGTTGCAGTTTCTTCGAGACAAGCAACACTTGGTAGGGAAGGATTGTAATATTCCTAAATAAGCCATGAGCTAGTTGGAATATTAAATTTTGCTTTTTCTTTCTGTTTAATGAATAAGAGGATAATGGAGATCCAAAATTCTCCTTAATAATGAATAAATAAATGCCAATGTAAAAGAGATAGATCTTGGAAGCTTAATTAAGCACCCTTACGTGTGAAAAGGGGATGGAATACCTTGACTGGGACAACTTTGACCAAATCAACAACGCTATCATGGAGAAGTGGTCATCAATGAGAGACATCATAGTTTTCGATGGAGATGCTTTGCATGGAAGTAGTGTTATTATTGGATGGGGCTTAGGGTTTGCAATCTCATATCTTATTTAAGGAAGAGGTGGCAACCATTATTTATTATGTTGATGTATATGATATTTCTAAATATATGGTTTGTTTAGACATATATCTTTCTCTTGCTCTCTAGCTGAGATTGAGTGTTGTTTAGCACTGGGTGTTCCTGATCAGGAATCCCACCTCTTCCATTGAGAAGCTCTTAGAGGAGTATTATACTACATTTTCCACTATCATGCTTAAAGCCAAGCTTCATCTTTCATTTACAGCGCAGATCCTATTGAGGGTTGAGTTGTTTTACATGTTGCAACAGTGGAGACTATATCTGGGTCATTTTATTGCTTATTTTCAGCAGATAAGGCTTCCTTTCCATTGGGAGGACAGTAAGGAAGGCCCTTGTGTATATGTTTAGATCTTGGTGTCAGGCCAACAATTTATCTATCCCTACAACCCAGTTTACAAAATTTATGTTTTCCAATGAATTTAAACCATAGAATTCTTAAATGCTCTATGTTTAATGGATTCTTAATCTTTCCTTATTTTACCATAATACCAAGCTTTTTAGATCCAACAAGTTTTCCTAGCCTGCCCTGATCAACTTGTCTGTCATTGCTACAATTAAGCTATTGAAAGTTTAAATTAATCCATTTCTCGATAGCTTTGCAATGTTGTTCCAACCAAAAAAAATCAAAAATCAAACTCTAAACTTCACAGCTAGCCTAAAATTAAAAAAAAATCAACAAAGCTAAAGTTGACAAAGAGATCCCTCTCTGAAGCTGGCAGGGGTAGATCGGGAGTGGTTCTATGTTTACCTCTATAATTTATTTCACAACATTAGGAAATTACATGGTGATAAAATTGGGCATGAGGATTTTCCTTTATGGGAGGCTTTTCAGGCTACAATCAGATTCAGATACATCATACAAATTTGTACAAAACTGCTTTCATTACTTTCTGGGGTACATTTACCTAACGAGTTATTCCCTTTGGCCTTAAAAATTTTGGAGCTACTTTTCAATAATATATGAACTACAATTTTCCTAATTTGTATCATTCTATACTCACCGACCTAGATGGCATTAATGTTCGATCCCAAAATATTTGATCATCTTCAATATCTTCACCTTCTGTTTCAACATTATCAATAGTATAACTTACGTTTGAACCCTTTAAAGTGTGTCTTTTGCATCAATGATGGGATACTGCTAAGGTTTATTATTTTCTAGCAATATATTAGGGTTGACCCACTAAAAGTACAAGGCGTTCATGAAATCCCACCACCCAATACTTTAAAGAAATTATAAATCTTGCAGGGTAAGGCCAATTTCCTATGCTACATTGTTCTTGATTACACCACATGTTCTCATGTTTTTCTTCTCCTTGTCCATCAATATATCCATTCCAATGGGATGACCAAGCTCAACAATCACTTTAAGCTTTGGGACTAGGAAGTGTAGGATAGTTTTTGGCCAACTATTTTCTGTGACTACATCTAAGTAGTTAAAAAATGCGAACGATACTAGAGATATGCCCATAAATCTAGAGCACCTCCTACTCCTTTAAATCATGTCATTCTGGTATGCCCCTTCTATAAATGAGGCATTAATTTCATGAATTACAATCCTCCATCCCAAAATGGCCCAAGTACATAGTAATCGTTATTGACTACTTCACTAAATGGGTTGAAGCTATGTCCACTTTCAACAATACTATCAATATTGATGCTCGATTTTTCTTCAACCATGTTATCACACGTTTTTATGTCCCCAAGGAACTCATCTCTGACCATGGTAATAATTTCTTGAATGAGGTGTTCCACCAACTATCTCAAATCTCAGGTTCACTTATGAATTTTTTTCCCCATACTACCCTTAGTCCAATGGTCAAGTACAAGCTATAAATAAAGTCCTAAAAACAATGTTACAACATATAGTGAACAAGCATAAAAATTATTGGAAAGACATGATTTTCTCCATCTTATGGGCATACAATACCTCATTCAAAATGTACACTAGCTTTATCCTGCTTGACTTAGTCTATATGATCGAAGATGAAATCCCTATTAAGTGTCAGATCCATAGAATACGCACAACCATTGATCTTCTCCAAAATAATCCCCCAATGGAACAAAGGCTCATCCAACTAGAGAAAATTAACAAAAGTTAGCAAGAATATGTCTAGAATAATGAAGCCCACAAAAAAGAACTAAGACCTCCTTTGGTAACCAAAGCACCTTGCGCTCATTTAGTGAGGGAGATATAGTACTTTGGTACAATGTCTCTAAGGAGGCTTTGGTCCAAGAAATTTTGAAACATTGAGGAAGGGGCCATACTTTGTTAAATATTTCCTTTTGAAAGACACGTATATGTTAGTATAACCTAATGGTACATGTATCAAATACCCCATGAACATGCTCTAATGCAATAAATTTCACCCCTAACCATACTCATTTTTCCACCTTATGATGTTGATATGTACTATGATTTACTTTTTATGATCAGTTATGTACTCTAAAATTTACTCTTATCGTGTTTCACAAATGGATCATCGACTAGCTTACCATCATGGGTTCGCTGGCTGTGCTTATTTATGGTTGCATAACCATGCTAAGGAAGATTGGGAAATCTACTCTCCTAATTAGACTATTCTCCAGCTCAATGTTGTCTGTATTAGGTCAACAGCTAACAATCAGGCCAAATATGATTGTTTTCATAGGCCCATTAGAATATGCCTGACATTTAGGTATCCATCACTTTCATGCATTCCTTGATTCCCAATTCTTCGTATCACAACTAAATAAAATATTCCATGTTTTTTACCATTTATTTTTTCATAATTACCTGGATGCACAATCTTTAGCTCATGTTTTTGAACACATCACATTTTCCCGCATACCAAGACATCAAAATCATGTTGTTAACCATGTAGCTAATCAAATCCTTAACTGAAAAGTGTTACATAAAAGACATCATAGAGACACATAAAGAATAAATATACATGATCCATAACATAATAAACATTCTTAAAACATAAAATCATAAACCATAGGAATCATTTCACATTTCAAAACATAAGAGCCAAAAAATATATAGCTCATATATATCAAAAAATGGTTTATATAAATCAACTATCCATCGCTATAAAAAATATATCTACAAAAAAGGGGAGAATCCTGATAATGGGTGATTCCCTTGGTACAATATATTAGTATCTAAGGAATGGGATCATTTCCATCTGCACTAACTTCTGGAGGATGACTCACCTCCACTGTCTTAGAACCAAAATGGGTCATGTTGTTTCCATTATGACAACTTCTTTCCATATGATAGGATGTCACTTAGTGTCTTTTGTCATAGTAATATTAATGACATCCTCCCTGAGAATAGCCCATCCAACCTTCAGACAACCTAATAGGAGGCCCTCCAATTACCTAGGGGTTTCCATCTTCCTGTGACTACCTTCTCTCTCCCTCATGTGGGTACGTAGCTATTGGATTCATTCCTAAAGACATGCTACATCACCCCCCTCCTAGCGAGGAGAACCTATCTCAAGGCACACCCTCTATGTTGGATGCTTCTCATCACCCCCCTCCCAAGGTTTTCATTTTCCTCTGACCTTGACCTCTTCCCAAGGCCATCTCCCTTCTCCCTCCATTTCCCCTGCACGCACCCACAAGGACTCCTATTTGCAAGAAAAATGTCAAATGTCATTACTAGAACACTATACATCATAAAAATATAAATACATAATTTTAGATGTAAAAATAATACAGAGTAGTACTTGTTGGGCACTAAGTGTTACCTCGGGGAAATGACATATCAATATCCCCCCCAAGTCCATCCTCACATATGGGAACTCTAAGATAAGTTGAGGGTTCGGTAGGAACCAATCCTCTGTCATGTATGTATAGTAATGGGCCACCTCTTCGCTACCTTCCTAGAACATCAAAGGTGCCCACTTTATAATTTTTGGCTCTCTGGGGAGCATCGAGTTCAAAAAAATGATATATCATAGTAATATAACCTAATATTATTGGAATTTGCAAATAATTCTCATGTAGCAACAACCTCGCAATTCCCACTAGGCCACATGGGTTAGTTGAGTGGTCAATTCTTGAGTAACCACTCCTTTCCCATCGAAAAAGGTGCCAAAACACAAGTGCTCTAGCACTCCAATAATAACCCTTATAATATGGTGAGGGGAAAAGGAACAAAAAATATGAACGATCATGATTGTTTTTTCTCATGTCATTGTAGAAATTAATATGTAGATTCTAAACTACTCCTGAAATTTACTAAATCATAAGACTAGAAGCTACTCCACTGATCTGCGGAAGCTAATTCACAATTGAGAATAAATGTCATTGAAATGCAAAGTGAAACATCACATGTGCAAATATATTTATATAGGGAAAATAAACTGCTCAAAAGCCCTTACTGTATGTAATTAATTCATTAATCAAAGAATTTAGATGAATACAATATGCTTGCTCAAGATTGATCACAACTTGCACATGTACCTTCTATCCTCTGCCTCATTGACTGAATGTGACCAATACTTAGCCAAATTTTCAAGCCTCGAAGCTCCTATTTCCTTGTTTTTTTCCTTGAGGAATTAGCCCATATTTTTTAAGGGAATTCCTCAATTATATTGCGTAATTCCTCTAGGAGCATTATTTCACTGCAAGCACCACATATACACATGGAACTAGCCTACAATTGATAGAAAAATTCCTTAAAATATCCATCTTAACTGGGTAACTCCAATTCTCTGCATGATTCAACTATTTTGGGTTGATTGATCAGTTAAGTGGATTAAAACTAAGTGTGATTGAAGTTACACTACACAACTTGACCTTACACTAGTTTCTCCAACAATTCGAACTAGTTTAAATGAAAATAACTCAACTGAACTCAAATAGATTTCTACAAATAAGTAATCAATCATACTAAACTGAACTCAAGCTTCCCCAACTCGAATTTATTGAGTTAACTAAATGAAAATATCCATGTCACCTCAATTAACTGCCTCTAAGATTCTGTTGATGTGAAAATTCAAATTTTCTCTAGTTTGACCAAGATAAAGTCAAATTGATATTTTCTTACTACATTTTCAACACTCCCTCTCACCAAGAAACGGTTATCTACCACCCCAATCCTGCCTCTATGGAACTTGATTTATCCCTTTGACAAATCCTTTGTTAGAATGTTTGCATATTTTTCCTCTGTAGGAATGTACTGCAACAACATGATATGACTCTGCACACAATCTCATATACATTGATATTAGATATCTATGTTCTTGGATCGATCACGACAAACAATATTTTCAAAGATCTTGATGAAACTCTAATTATCATAGTAAATCACAGTAGGATCCATCATTTGACCAATTTACCCAACAATAATATTTCTAATCCATATTGCCTCACATGTTTCTTTACTGGAAGCCACGTTCTCTGCTTCTGTCGAGATGAGTGCCATAGATATTTGATTCATGTAGTACTAAGAAACTACTGTGGAACCAACATTAAAAATTCCTCCTGATGTGCTCTTCCAGTATGATGGAATCTCCACCCAATATTCATCTATGAAGCCACACTTCTTCACTCCCTTTTTCTCCTTGTACCATAGTCCAAACTATGTAATACCTCTTAGGTGTCATAGTAAATGCTTAGTTTCCCTGAAAAAAAAAATTTCAATCAAACCATGGCTTTGATCAGCTGGTTGACTAGATAACATATGTTTGGTCATGTGTTCAAAGATACATTAGTGAACCCACCAACTTCTTGTACATGATATCATCCACTTTGTTTCTTGAAGTGGCATCATATTTCCTCTAGTTGGTTGTTGGAGGAGTCCCCATGGACTTGGATCATCCATGTGGAACTTTTGAAGTATCTCGTTGGCACACTTTCCCGGAGAGACCAATAATTCCCCTTCTCCTTGACATGATTCCAATCCTAGGAAATAGTGCATGAGACCCATGTCCTTTATTTCAAACTCTCTTGCAAGGTCCTCCTTGTAAGATCTGATAAGTTGTTCATCACCAGTAAAAATAAATTCATTAACATATAAGACAATAATAAAAAATTTACCTTCTACCAAGGTGTGGTAAATGTTTTAATCTACTTCACATTTGGTGAAACCAAAATCATTGAGATAACTAGCAATCCTTGTGTACCAAGCATGAGGTTCTTGCTTCAACCCATACAATTCTTTCTTGAGTCTGTACACATCTGACTCTCTCTCGAAGGTCTAAAAACCTTCATTTTGTTCAATGTACACCTCCTCCTAAATAAATCCATGGAGGAATTTTGTCTTCATATACATCTAGTGGAACTTCCACCCCATATATGTCGCCAGAGAAAGAATTGATCTCATGGAAGAGTACCTTGTTACAGGAGAAAATGTCTCCTCATAGTGAATCCATTCAACCTGAGAGTACCCCTTAGCCATAAATATATCCTTCTTCTTCTCTATGCTTCCATCCGGTCGATGCTTTACCTTCTAAACCTATCTCAAACATACCACTAATTTGTCGTCTGGTCTTGGGACCACTTCCCAATTTTTTTTTTCTGATAATGGAATCATATTCCTATACCATAGCATCAACCCATATAATATGCTCTACTACTTCCTTGAATCAGGATGCTTCTATCTCTACTAGCTCAGTCATCAGAGCCATGTATCTAGTGTACCAATCCAGTGGCCTCCTCTTCCTGCATTTTGATGTGGGTTATCCCACATTCTCTCTAGAATCCTACAATAATATATAAACCTACCTCGTTCATTTCCTTCCTTCTCTGGATGTCTCTACTTGTGTGGTTTTCTTCACTCTTTTCTCCTCTGCTTGTGGGTTCTCCACAACTTCCTGAGGTTATTCCTTTAGAGTCAAAAGCTCTTCACATGCATTCAACTGAATCTCCCTCTCAATAGAACACCTCATTTTCTTTTCTTCATTGAGATTCACATCCATTCGAACAACTATCATTCTTATGGATGGCAGGTACACATGATAGTTTTGACGTGTATCAGTGTACCCTAAAACTATCCCCAACACTACTATCGGTTCTAGATGTTTATTACTTCCATGGAGACATGGAAATATATTGATGCTCTAAATAATTTCAAGTGCGACACATCTTTTTTCATCCCTGAAAAACATTCTTCTAG
Organism: Pinus albicaulis; assembly: GCA_034641835.2. NCBI lineage: Eukaryota > Viridiplantae > Streptophyta > Pinopsida > Pinales > Pinaceae > Pinus > Pinus albicaulis. The sequence continues at coordinate 548,278,049 of CM076581.1, read as the reverse complement.
TGTACTCATTACAAGAATCTAACGAGGACTCCTACTCTGGAAATAGACCATTGTCTTGCATGCTTTGACCCACAACTGCAGAGGTAGGACTTGGTCATGAAACATCGCCCTTCCTGCTCCTAAAATACTTTTGTTCTTCCTCATAGTCACCCATTTTGTTGAGGGCTCTGTGGTGCTATCAACTATGGTTGAATTACATTCTTTTAAAAAAAAAATTAAACTCATTCGACATATACTCACCAATGTTGTCGCTCATGAGAGCCTTAAATTTATTGCCTGTTTCTTTCTCAACAACTACTTTAAATTAAACATAATTCTAAAATGTTTGGTATTTATTCTTCATGAAAAAATCCAACCCTTCCATGAGAAATAATATACAAATATATCACAATACATGTGCTTCTCAAGGGAGGTTATCGAGAACATTCCACTAACATCATAATGGAACCTTTCAAGGACTACATGCACCTTGTTGTCCTGATCATTGAAGGTAGATTTTATGTAATTGCCCAAGGTACACCCTTTTCATGAATCCTACTTCTCTTGTGCTCCTTTAGGGGGGACTATGGTGATATACAACATGATATTCATATCTTCATGATGCAAATGGTCAACTTTTATATGCCACAATTTGTCGACATCTCGGCTTTGCACCTTCTCCGAATTTGTGTTGAAAGAGACACAATCTTCCACATCCATGTTGTAGATGTTCTTCACTCGAACTATGATTTTCTTCACTTGTATGATGGTGATGTGTCTTAGGAATTCCTTTCCTTTGTTAAATATCACATTGTATCCATGCTCTTCGAACATCGCAAAGTAAACTAGATTCTTCTTTAGACATGATACAAACATCACATCCTTGAGCCTAAGAGGGGAGACAGAATCCCTCTCAAAGGTTTTTGTCCCGATCCAGGTCGCACTATACCTCCATAATCTCCCATCATTATGTGAATTTGGAGATATTTCTCCTCCAAGTCACCAAAAATTTATTTTTTCCCCATCATGTGTAATGAGGCACAACTATCCAGATATCACACACTTCCCACCATTGTGCTTTCCATGCATGCCATGAGGGTGAAGTCAAGTTGAATTGTGAAGTAAAATATTCACCTACCAGTCCTTCTCAGGTATTATTGTTTTCCTTATTTTGTGGAGACTTCGTGGTATCATTTCCAAATTCAATACAATGAAAGAACTTGATTCTGGACAAGTCTTTATTTTTTCCCCCTTAATTGGACTCTGGTTTGGATTGGAATTTATTCCCTTTTCCCTTCCTTTCCTTTCCAACCAAGGCACATTTTTATTCATCCTCACACTTCAATGAAGTCCCACCTCTACTATTCTACCTTATTTCCTATTATACCAAATTGTACCATAGGCGTTCCAAATTTGGTATTTTCTCCCTCCCATTTACCAAAACCAGGTAGTTGTGCCAACTCTTGGGAAGTCCCAAAAGGGATAGGCTCACCAAATCATCATAACGGACTATGACACCAAATCCTACAAGTTAATGATGACACTATGTGAACCTGCTCAGATACTACTCAATTGAGTGATTCTTCTGCATCTTGATACTTCAAAGCTTTTCTTGAGCGTTAGCGTCCCATGGTGACTACTATTCTGGAATAGATCTGTGAATGCTCTCGAAATTACATACATATTCTCTTTCCCACATATATTTGAGAAAATATGGTCTCTTACTCCCTCTAATATGATTCTCCTGACCCTGGATAAGTAATTCTTCCATTCTCGTAGATTATTAGTATCAACTACTTCCATTTTTGGAATGCCACTCTCAACAAATTCCTTCAACCCATTATCTTCCAGCACTTCCTGCATGTGATCCTTCCAGAAAAAATAGTTTGAGCTTCCCTCAAGGGAATACTTGAGTCTTAGTCCATATAAATCCATCCTTCTAGCTTTGAAGAGTTCATCCTCCAAATATTATCCTCCTGCAAAGACAACTTCAAAATCTCTTCTCTATTGTGAATAAACCTGTGATACCATGTGGAAAATAATGTGTAGATTCTAAATTACTCATGAAATTTACTAAATCACAAGACTAGAAGCTACTCTACTGATCTGAAAAAAATAATTTAAGATAGAGAACACATATCATTTACATGAAAAAGGAAAAATCACACATACACATATATTTATCTAGGGGAAAGAAACTGCTAAAAACCCTTTACTATCTCCTTTGAGTTAATTAAATAATTTGGATGAATATAATATGATTTCTCAATCTTGAGCAAAACCTGCACCTATATCTTCTATCCTCTGCCTGACTAACTAAACCTGAGCAATACTTAGCCAAATTTTCAAGCCTCCAAGCTCCTATTTTCTTGTGTTGTTCCTTGAGGAATTATCCCCTATTTTTTAAGGAAATTTCTCAATCGGATTGTGAAATTCCTATAAACCCATTCTTTGACTGCATGCACCACCTATACACAAGGAACTAGTCTACAACTGGTAATACACTGCCTTGGAATCTCCATCTCAATTGTGTAACTAGGATTCTCTGCATGCATAAGTTATTTTAGGTTTACTGATAAGTTAAATGGATGAAAATTGAGTGTGACTGAAGTTACACTTCACAACTTGACCTTCCACTAGTATCTCCAATAGTTGGAACTAGTTTAACTGAAAATAACTCAACTTAACTAAAATAGATTGCTAAAATCTATTAATAAATCATATTGAACTAAGCTCAATATTCCCAACTTGAATTTACTGAGTTAACTGAATGAACAAATCCATGTCACCTCAGTTAACTACCTCCAAGATTCTGTTGATGTGAAAATTTGAATTTTCTGTTTTTTGACCAAGGCAAACTCAAACTGATATTTTCTTGTTGCATTTTCAATAGTTGATAGGTAATGTATAGCCTTGATACTGATAACCCCCTAATCATATGGATCTAGCTGACACCATTGATCAACCTAATCATCTAATATGATCACACTACCAGGGGGTGGGGCCTCTACTAGTATTAATTCCCCCCGAGGCTTCAATACTGTTGAAAAATAAATATCGTTCATAGCCAATATCGGGTGGTCGGATGGTCAAATTTCAAAAAAATTCCGGTTTGGCCATGATCCTACAATGAAAAATTGTAGGAACTCCTCCTACAATCGAATAAAGGGGTTCTAACAGAACTTCAGTTACCCCCGTCTAGCTAATGTCACTCAGGCCCAAATAATGTGACAACATCTTGTTGTAGCCCCTAGTCCTTCTCTCCCTATATAATCATCATCTTGGGCTTCACATAGTAATTCTAATAAACAACACATGGAAAACATCAAATTTTCCATTTAAGCAACACTAATGTCTCTTTTGTAAACAATCATCAGGGGTTGTTGGAGTGGGGTCCCTAACAACAATTTTGATGCATTTTTGTAATATTTTGTAATAGTTTAGTCTTGTGCAGGGGTTTTGGGGTGGGTCAAAGCCCCTAATGAATTGTAATGGGTCAAAGGGTAGACCAAGGGGCCGCAAACCATGGTTTGTGGACCATAGAATAGCACAGGCTAAAATAATATAAATAGATGAATAGATCGAGTCTAGAAGTAAGTTTTGGAAAAAAGTATGAATGAGAATATTGGATCAGTGATACTTTTGTCTGGACTTTTCTGGGTAAGGGCTCCTGCTGGTTGTGTGCAAGGAGACCCTAGTCCTGCTATGTGTGGACCCTACTGGTTGTGTACGCAAGTGTGTCTAAGAGTCTGTATTTGAGATATGAAGTCTTAATGAATGAGAAGACATTTTTCTGATATTGGAATATTTTTGTGTTTTGTTATGATTTGCGCTACGTGTTGAATTGCTATTATTTTTGTGTTATCTCTGCAATAGTAACTTCTGATTATAAACTAAGTGTGAACATGTAATAGATGATTGAAAGACAATGAATGCATATATCTGAGTTATATTGTTCCTGTTAAGTGTTTATCATATGATTTATGAGTTGCGCAAGTGTTCAATTACGAGTATTGTTAAGGGTTTCTAGTTAGGCATTTTCAGCGTAGGCCTGTTATAGATCTCACGACCCCAAATTCAATTAGTTCTCTCTTTCTCTCAGGATATTGAAACCTGGTTCCAACACCCTCCCATACTACTTCGGGTGAGACCTTGACCTGCGCAAGCAGGTCATTGCCGAAGGGGCCAGTAGTACATGGATTTGTTGGTAAACCTTAAATCTGAACCTGGGTTAAGACCCCTCAAACCAACAAATGGTTTCGTTGTTGGGACCGGGAGCATTTTGAGAGAGATATTGGGTAATTCCATGAGGTCATTGGCAGCCATTAAAGCCTGAACTTGAATATTGGTTTCAAAATAAGATCCGGGAATTTTCCATAAAAGAAAACAAGAGTAAGAAACTATCTGTCAAAGATTGGAAGAATAAGTATATTTGTATAGAAGTACACGAGATCTTCTTCATTACCTTCCCAAACAAACTGTAGGAGTGGTTGGTAAGGTTAGCAGAATTCCAAACTTGTTGGAAGGATGATTAGATCATGCAGTGGATCCCTGAATTAATCCAACAATTGGAAAAGGTGGATAACTCTATTACCCCAACAGTACACCACTGGATTGATAGTGTTTTGGGTGGATTTGTAACTAATTTTGTGTTGGAGAGGTAAATCCCCTCTACGGATAGAGGCAATCCCTACTAGCCCAGATTGGATCTAGCAAAAACCGAGTCACACTAAGACACAAGTTCCTAATTGCAAAATACGAAGATGCGACAAGAGGCCTACCTTAAGTCATATGTTTTTGTTGCTTGCAGAGAAGATGGTGCTTCTGTCCTTTGTTATGGAAGATCGAAATTCTCCTACCTAGCATGCTCGAACACCTGCACGTACATGAAGAAACAACAAACACACAAGCGTAAAACCTAATACATGCAACTATGTATCAGTTGGAGAAGATACAACTCATAGCATAAAACATGAATATTTGAGTGGAACCATAATCGAAGTCGTTTATTATTAATCAGAACAAAGAAATATAGAACCTGAGCTTTGACGCTGGGTCTTCCTTCGACGGGTCAAAAATGGAGTACGTCTTGGTAAAGCTCGTTGGAAATAGGACAAGTCTCTCTCTCTTCGGCTGTCTAAAGATAATCTCCTTACTATTGATTCAGCTCTATTCAGGCTAGCTTAAAAAGGGAAAATTACAAGCTTATATAGATGGTGGAAGGGGATTTGGGATCCCTACAATGGTGGGATTGGCCCTATCCTCAAGGAAGCTTCCATGATAGGTGGAAAACCACTTCCCCGACATGGAGATTTGGAGCCAAACCTCCCAACTCATTTTAGAGACTCGTTCAGGAGTTGGCTGGAATCAAAATTCCACCATTTATTTTTAAAAAACAATCCTTATTAAGCTTGGTGTGAGTGATACACTGGGACAGAGCGCCAGTTGGCATGCCTTCTTTGGTGGATTTCCCCCATTGGCGCGAGGGCTGAACCGACTAGTCGCGCCAAGGCCAAAAGGTCTATTTTTAGGGCTTTTCACAGGAAATTGTCTTCAGGGGAATGATCGTCCTTGTCAAAGGGGATTTCATGAAAGTGGTTTTAGGTCATGTCACTGCTCACAGGTTATGAAACAGGCCCTCCAATGTGCGAGACGGGGATTGCAGGGATGGTGACAAATTACTGTGTAACAGATGCCCCCTAAAGCATGAGGCCTGAGAGAGAGAGAGGGGTGAAATGATTTACGAGAACGTGTCCATCTGAAAACACTGCCGTCGAAAAACTTGCGTATGAAAGTACAAATTATATCTCAAATACATGATATATGTGACATGGGCGCATCCATCCATGACAGAGTATACAATAATCAAGATCCATGGCATGGAC
>CM076581.1:547414218-547609146 GCA_034641835.2 Pinus albicaulis | reverse complement strand
TATCCTACTAATGTATCCAATACTTGATCTATGAAAGATAATGGAAAATGATATTTTAGAGTAGCTTTATTCAATTATCGATAATCAATGCATACTCTTTATTTACCATTATTTTCAGGTACAATCACCAAGGGAGAAACCCACTGACTGTCTGAAATTGGATAAATGAAGTTTACATTTAACAATTTTTGCAATTCTTCTTTCACAATTTCCCTAAGATTTGGATTCATCATTCTTTGAGGTTGTCTTGTTGGGTGTTGATCCTGATTATCTTTTTTATTTTGTATCACAACGTTGGACCCCTGTTATTAATGGGGCGGCAACGCCGCCCGTAATTAAACGCTACCTGGGGGGTCCAGGGGGGGGCAGCTACGACTTTATGGAGCCCCCCCTAGCGGGGGTTTTCGGGGGCAGCGCCCCCGAAGCTAAAAATAGATGTAAAATTGCCTTGTAAAAGTATAGTAATTTCTAGTCAATCTGGGCCATTCATTAGGTAGATGATCTGATAGTAGAAGTTGTGTTTAGTTTAGGGTTTTTTTCCCTAGAAGGAAAACCCTCGCTTGTATGAGGGTATTGTATTGCGGTTGTGTATTGTATGTGTATTCTCTAAGCGAGAAACTGATAGGGAGAATGTGAGAGAGAACATAGGATATTACAATGGATCTTCTGTAGGTTGTGTCTTCATTTTGCTGGATAATAGAAAGGAAGGATAAGATGTTTGAGGTGGACATAGCCCAAACTGGGTGAACCACGTATATCTGTGTCTCTCTGATTTTATGTTTTTTGTGTGCTTGTGTTTTCCACATATTTTATGCATTGCATTTCTCTGTAATATATAATTTTCTAACATGTCTGATAGGCTTAAATTTTTCCTCAATGTAGATATGATGTATACAAGTCTTAGGACTAATTCCTTTCATGTTAGTGTATTCCCATGCATATGCAGAAGAATGTTGTTGTAATGTTTTGATTAACTTTTCTTGTTGTAAATTTTCCAAGTTTTTGTTTATGTTCAAAGATTTTCCCGGAAAGATTTCAACCGTAGAGTTACCAAATTCTTCCATAGAATATAAAGACATCGGTCTAGATGAAAAGTATTCAATATTACATTGTTCTTGAAAAATATGATCATTTTCATATTCTGAAAATGATTCAAAGTTTTCTATTGAGTTTAATATTTGACTCTCTTTAATAATACAAGAAATAGTAAAGAGAGGTTGTATATCATTGTCATTATCAACACATTATTCATCTTCTATTTATATGATTGTTCTTGCTGGAGGATATAAAGTGAATTTCTTTGTTGAATTACCATAAAAAATGTACATGTCATAAGATCTACAAATAGTGAAAGCATCAGCTGTAGCCAACCAAGGTCTTCCTAATATTAGTGGATGTCCTCCTAGATTTTTCTTGGGAGTTAAAATCATAAAATCAACCGGATACTCCCAAGAGTCTAAGGATACTGAAATGTCTTATAATACACCATCTAGCTTGATTACTGATATGTCTGCTAGTTGCAGTAATGTAGGTGTATACTGAAGGCTTGGAAGCTTGAGTTTTTCCATGGTTTGTTTTCTCATGATGTTTATGGCTGTTCCTAAGTCAATCAATTTATTTAGAATTTCAATACCATTGATGTATGTTTTTACAATTGGACTTCCTGGATCTAAATATTTTTGTATGGAAATTTTTCCCATCACAATGTCTGCAATTTTTCCTACTAACTGAATTCTTTTTTTTTCCTCCTTGATTTCTTTATGCTAAACTCTCTTATTGTTTTGGCTAGAATTAGAATCTCTTTAATGGCTTGTAGCAAAATAATTTTGATACATACATTTTTCAATTCATTTAGAAAATCATAATTGGGAAACATTATTTTTTTTTCTACCCCTCTATCAACTTGTAATATTTCAGGAAAAGGACGGTTAGAAATAGATACTGATGGTTTCTCTATGATAGGAGTTGAGTTTATTGGATTTTCTTGTTTTAAATTTTTAGAATTCTGGTTCTGTTGAAGAGATGTCCCTTCTTCATAACTTTTATTTTGCTATAGAGAAAATCCTTCATCAAAATCATCTTTTTCTTGAATAACAACAGAAGGCTTTTTACTTTCTAATATTCTACCAGATCTAAGTTGAACATTATTAATATCTAGTGGAGTAATCATGTAAGTTGTAAATTGTTGTCCTTCTATGTTGTAAGAATTTTGAGAATTTTTATTATTTGTGTTTGGCAATGGCTAAGCAGGTAGTTGGTTTGGTCTTTGTGGAAATGGTAATGAAAGTTGGGGTTGTTGATTTTGTTATGGAAATTGTTGGGGAGGATAGTTTGGATAGATTGTGGATATTGGTAGTATTGGGAATATCTACCATAGGGATTTTACATTCATTGTGTCCAAGGTTGAGTTTGGGAGTAAATTGGGACTAAGGTTGCTGTTGAGAATTCCAATTATTTGGTGGGGGCTGAGTATACATTTGGTTTTTAAAACCTTGAGTTTGTGGCCCCTTCCATGGTCTTCTAGAGGCAAAGCAAAGAGGTTCTACTGGATTTGAAGTTGCTTCTTCCTGGAAAACAACCTTAGGACTTGGAATAGAAGGGAAACTTTTAGTTTCATGATTTTCTAAGCAAATGACACAGGTCTCTATGAATTTTAAATCAAGAGGACATTCTCTTAAGTCATGCTTCTTTCTGTATTTAGGACAAAAAATAGCTAAGGCATCAATTTCAGCTTTCTTCTTGTTTTGTAATTTAAGGATGTCTATCTATTCACTAAGACTCCCTACGATATATTTTTTTAAATTCATCAAGCATATTTCCAATTTCTGCCCTACTTACTGTTCCAGTTGCAGATTTATTCACTCTAGAGAGAATAGGGTCTCTTGTATTTTTCCCAATTATTGATTTTCCTCTTGAGAGATGAATGCATAATTCACCGATTTCAGGTAATGTGAGTTGAGAGATGTCTCCCTTCCCCATCATGTTGAGAATTTCTATCCATTCATCTCTAATGGATTTTAACAAGAGAGATTTTAAAGTATCTTGAACTAAGTTTTCCAATATAGCTCTTTTTATGTTGTAATTGAATCTTTCAATTAGATCTTCCCGGTTCTCATCCTCTTTTTGCATCATCTTGAATACATCATCCTTCAGATTAATGGGTATGCAATAATCCAAATATCTTTGTAAAAATGCACTTTAAACCCATAAACCATTTTAAAGATGCTCCTTTAAGTGTTGCAATAAATAGCTTTAGTTTTTGAGAGTCTTGTAAGTAGTCATAAGATCTACACAAAACTTCAAATTCAAACAAAAAGGTTTTAGGATCTTATTTCTTTAATCCATGGAAATTTGGAAGAATGGAAGGTGAAATATTTTTCATTGTGGCATTTGTATCCTCATCAAATATATGAAAGAATTATCATCTTCCCTATTTCTTCTATTATCTTCACCTCCTCCTCTGTTCCCTCTACCTCGTCCTCCACCTCTTCCTCCTCCAATTCTTACATTTTCTCCATTTATAATTTCTCCTTCTCCTTCTCCTACCATTTTAGATTCCTTAGAGCTAATATAAGGTTCTAACTGTAAATTTAATTTCTCTTCCTCTGGTTCTTCTATCAATGGGATATTGAAGAAAGTTTCTTCTTCTTCTTCCTCACTAGGAATTTTTGACTCTTCAGCTAGAATGTGTTCTCCTGTAGAGGTGAAAAAGGTTACTCCATCCGTTGGAGATCTAGGATCTTCTTCCTCTAAGACTGCCTCAGTGGATGAAGTTGGAGATCCTCTTAGTTTGATTTCTGACCTTAAGACTTCAGGGAGTCTATGTCTAGTGAAAGATGGAATATGAGTTTGAGTTGGTGGTGTATCACTTCGTGGTCTAGGTGGGGTGAGTGGTGTTGTTGGAATCAAGCTCCTGCCTCTAGCTATGAATCTACCCCTAGAATCTCTTTCTCTACGGATATCATTTTTTTAGATGTAAGAAATAAGGCTTCCTAATTACACTTCCCCAACAACGACGCCAATTTTTTAGTCAGTTTAATGTCTTAAATTGCTATCATAAATCATCAACCGAGGTTAGTAATCTGATGAGGTGTGGTGCAATATATATGCTTAGTTAACCTTCTTTCTTACTTCATTGTGTATGTTTTTATATTGTTTTGGGCGGTTTTGTTTCTTTATGCATAAAAGAATTAATCTAAGAAATGAAAACTATGAAATCTCTAAATTTTTAATGATCAACTAAATCTAATGAATTTTAATGTTGAAAACTAGTTCTGAAAGAAGCAAGAAGAATAAATGTTCTTTAAATATTTTAAATTGCATAAAAATGAATCAAATTTTTAATGGTTAGAACCTAATCTAAAAACAGAGCATTTATTCTAATTACATTGATATTATAGAATTAAAGATAAATTTTATTATGTCTTAATCTAATTCTACTCCATGGATTGAAAGCATAAATCCTATGATTTAAGAATTGAAGTGACAATGCTAATCTAAATGGAAGTGAATTCAAAGAAATTGAAAGGCAACCATGATTCACTGCAATACCAAATACTTCAAATATCATTCAATTGGAAGATGACAAATTCACCTTCTTGAGATGATTAATGAAGCACATGATTATACATTTAAATTGTAAACTTAATCTAAGAAAGAAATTAAAAAGCATGTAAAAAGGAAACTAAACTACTGTATGACCAAATACTCAAATGTCATTCAATTTTGGAAAATGACAACGTCATATTCTTGAGATGATTTAACAACCATCTGATTATACCTTTACTTGAAAATTTAATCTAGGAAATCGTTATAAAATAATGTAAAAGAAAACTAAGATAAATGTATGCTCCAATGCTTCAAACACAATCCAATTTTGAAAATAGAAAAAACTACTTTCTTGAGATGCTTTGATAAGCACAAGATTACACAGTTAATTTAAAACAAATTCTAAGAAAAAATTCATGAATTTAATATATGAAACAATAAGCAATTTTATCTCAGAATCCACTGCAAGTTAACTATAAAAGCAATGCAAAACAAAGCCTAAACTATGGATAGCAAAATACAAAGCTTGATAATGACTTCAAGGAAATAAATCACAACATGAGCTTAAACTTGTCCAATTCATTCATTAAAGATGTTTTGGAAGAGCTTGAGAAATGGGAAAGTTAAGTGTAAATGAAGTTCTCCTAACTAAAAAATCAAACAATCAACTTACAATGTTACAACATCTCATCCATGATTAAAGGTCTATTGGAATATATTTGGAAAATAACATTTGTAGCACCATAAGATTTCTATTCTAAACTAGCTTCTAATTCTGTTCTGCAACTCAATCTAGCACCACTAGGCCTTACTCAAAAGTTATAGCTTTCTCTTTCTAAAATATTCTTTGAGAAAAGGCTTGTTTCTGAAATGGTAAAAAGGTTGAAAAATACTCCGGCCTTTAGACTGATACTAACTTCTGTCTGGATAATTATGTATTAATATGATTTTGGAACAAAAGAATTTTTGTAAATAATGAAGACCGTGGTATTTAAATTTAACAACTAATATAATTTAAAAATGCAATGGATGACAACTAAACTGGAGTGCTAATACAGTGAGTTAAAACTAAACTAGAGTACCACTAGTCTATTTGAAGTACAGTGAACAATGTTAAACTGAAAAGCCATTATCAAACTGGAAATGAAATGACAGAGCTGAACCACATGCATTCTACCTCCGGAGTGCTATAACTAAATTAACATGCAACTAACCTAAGGAATTCTACAACCCATCTTGTTCAGTATGAATGATATTTTGGAAGAGTTTGTGAGAACAAGTATGGTTGTATTATTCAATGCAATTGAACATAAACATAAGACTGAAAGCAAATACAACTAAAATCTAAGACACCACAACTACTTCTTACTCATTGTTATGATATTTTGGAAGAGCTTTGTAAGAGTAAGACTGGCTATGCCACTTAGTGTAAACATAAATTCAAAAGGAAATGCAACTAAAATCTAAGACACCACAGCTGTTTCTTAGTCATTGTTATGATATTTTGGAAGAGCTTGTAAGAGTAAGACCGGCTGTGACACTTAGTGTAAACAAGCAACTAAAACCTACAATACCACAGTTATGCCTTATTCATCATAATGATATTTTGGAAGAGCTTATTAGAGTAAGTCCAACTGTGATAATTAACGAAAGAAAATGCAATTAAAACCTACAATACCACAGCTATGTCTTATTCATCATAATGATATTTTGGAAGAGCTTATTAGAGTAAGTCTAGCTGTGATAATTAATGTAAACAAGTATGAACATAAACTTCAGAAACTTGCCTAAACTAGAAAAGAAAAACGAGACTAAAATACTTATCTACTGTATAAACAAGGTCGCTTAGGAGGCAGGGGCCCTCTACCACCAGAGTAGCACGAAATCTAGTTCAAGATTGACTCAACACGTTCAAGGAAATGCTGCTTCTTTCATTAAGGAGGAATCACTTCAAAACAGAGTATTCTCGGACTTCAAAAATCTAGCAGCCAACCACAAAATCTAACCAAAATCTAAAAATTATTTCTCGGTTTCCCGAGCTACATTTATAGCAAATTTACATAACATAACTTGAGATAATACATGGATTATTGTCTTTCCATATTAAAATCGAACTAGAACTCTAAAGGTGGCATCGTAATATGACAAAGGACATCTGGACTGTCCTTGTCCTATTAGGAGTCTATCTCGTAATTTGAGTTCCCACGTGCATAACCACGTACAAAATTCTGTTCAATCTTCATGGAGAGCAACAAATGCTAAAGGCATGATGTGGAATACGACCATGTGTGGTTTTATCTGAGAGGACATCTGGAACCTTCTTAAACATGAAGACGGATGCAGAATTGGCAACTAGCTACAGAATGTCTGCATTCTGTAGCTAGTCCTAGTTCAAAAAGAACTACAATGACAAAATTATAAAAACATAGCAAGTTAGCCATGATATTCATTCTTAAAGCAATTTTAACTAATTTCATTGATCATTTGAGCCTGGGATTAATAATGGTCAAAATAAATGGAGTGGAATGTGGTGGAAGAAAGAACATTTTTGGAGCTCTACAAAGTGGCCTTGGTATTCTAGCCACTATGTCCCATTGATGTAGCCATGCCATTTGCGGCTACTTAAGCAGATTTAGCTCATATCCAGTCTGAAGCTAACAAGGTGAACAACTTGATTGAGTGCATTCAGCACATCCACCAACAGGTTCATGACATATTGGACATAGCCAATGCCAAGTACAAACATCGATATGAACAGCATCGGGTGCCACACAACTTCAAGGTGGGGGACAAAGTGTGGCTACATTTGCAGAAGGAGTGCCTCAATGGACCCCACCGCAAGCTTTTCCCGCTCTGACATGGGCCATACACCATCACCAAGGTTGTAGGGAACAATTACTTCAAGCACAGTATTCCACCATTTCTTGGTCTGCACCCAGTGTTCAATGTGGACCGCCTTCGGCCCTACTTCCCCCCTCTACTGGACACATCTGGTATTGTAGTACAAATGAGATCAATAGAGTTAAACCCAGACTACATGGAACAGGCCACCATGGATCATATCATGGACATGAAAATAAATAACACTTGCTAGTAGAAGATCCAACTGTATTATATTGTCAAAGATGGCCAACTCCCGCACCAAGGCAAGTGGCTCACCAGGGACCAAGTTCAACATAATTTTTCTCATCTCATGGAGGAACTCAACGCAATGGGGACCATTTCTTCCTAAGAGGGGTGGAATTATCCAGGTGGATATTTTTGGACACATTCCTATTCCACTTGGGGCCCCACCATTTTTTCTTTCAGTTTTTTAGTTTCTTTAATTGTAGCACAATTTACTATTTTTAGCAGTTTTTTTCAGGTCTTAAAATTCTGGAGCCATTTTGAGGCCATAAATGACATTTTTTGGGACAACTAGGAGCAAAAAAAGTATTTAATTAATTTTTCACACATCAAAAGTTGTATTCCTCGGATATATATTTCTAATGAGGTATTGTGCACGTCAAATGGTGATCGTATGCCAAAGTTAAAACCTCAGGAAGTTGATGTACCAATTTACCCAAACGGGGCCCATAGTTTTGGCGCTTCATCTCCTAGGGTTAGGTTTTTGGATGTTTAGGGTTTTCCATTGTATCTCAATAATAAATAGGCCTTTGAGCCTCATTGTAACATAGTTTAGAGGCCTGTAGCCGTCACTTCTCTTCTTAGAGATAAGCTACCAGCGCCCTATCTATTTTATTTACATTCTGTCTGTAAGTATATTTCAGTTATGTGATATTAACTAAATGAATTGTTATTTCTTCATTTTATTTTATTGTGTTCCTGCATAATTATGGATCACTTTCACTACTTATGATCATGTTCTTGGTGTCTAGACCCTGCAATATCCATCTGATGGCTTCTCAGATGGGACTGTTGAATACTTACAAGAAACTTTATGGAACCTCAATGTATATTTTCCTATCATCTAGATTCTTTGGGAACTCCTTCTTTATGAAAGCATCTTTTATGGTTAGCCATGTTAAAGGAGTGGACTTATCCAACAAAAACCTGGTGTCTACCATGATAGGTCCTCCCGATATTGAACTTTCCCAGTGCATTTTGTAATAATTTATGTGACCTCCTTAGCTTATGATTTTATTTTAACTATTGGTATTGTATCAATGGAAGATGTGAGGTTGATAATCTCTTAAATGTAATCTCCTATAAATTGAGAAGTTCTCATGGTAACACAAAGTTAGTCCTTAGATAATCTACTATTCTATCGAGTTATGAAATGCAACATGTAACTACTGGGAGAAGGAATTACGCAAGTACTGAGCACAAGAGGAAATATTAAGGCAAGATTCAACTGATTGGTCACTATAAATGCACATTGCACAATGGATGAGGAGAGATTTTACAGGTTTGATCAGCAAAGGAAAATATGAATTCTAGGTTTTGCGATGAATAACTGTTGAGAGAGAGATGCTAACTCACTATGAAATTTGTAGTCAAAGTGGGAAAGCATTCACAAGCTCTTGACTAGAACTGAATAGTGCACAGTGGAGGCTAGGGCTTCCACATTGCATAGTCACAAATGGCAGAGGAGAGCTCACAAGTGACTAGAATTGCACAATGCCTGGTTAGAGAGAAAGAGGCCTTGGGAAGTGTGCATGCCATATCAACACACAAAGTGTGAGAAATGCATATTTGCAATGATGGAGAGGTAGATCAAGTCAAAATTCAGCTAAGTATGGATCAAGAACAAGTGATGAGGATTGCAATAAGATAACATGCATAAATAGACTAATATGCAATGATTATTGGAATGTGAAACAACACTAGAAAAGAAGCATGCAAGAGAAGATTGACACATGTGACAAGTAAATATAACAAAAGCGACACTCGTAATGCATAAATATGGTAAAGTGACACTTATGAAATAAAAAATGACAAAATCAAAAGTAAAAGCAGATAAAAGTGATAGTTAGGAAAATTAAACGAAATAAAAGTGCACAACGACCAAAAGCTCCTTCTGCTCAAGGAATGGGCAGGCCTCCAAACATGAGTGTGAGAATGAGCTCTGGGTTGTATTTTTATATTGGTGAGCACTTGTAAATCTAGAGTTAAGGTTTTGATCATGCATGCCTAAAATATAGGATCTAAGATTAGAAACTACCACTTGTGACAGAGTCAACTTTGACAAGTGTGCCACATTGTCAATAAGTGTTGCACAATTTCTATTCACAAGGAATGTGAAGTGCCCATCCACATTAAATGTGCAGTTGAATGGCTCAAGGAACTGTGGGGTTCACTGGCACAAGGAGCTATGCACTCAAATAGCTCAAGGGACTGCATAATTTCCAGTTACAAGAGACCACACAGTTCTCTGGCAAGGAGGATTGCGTAGTTTCTCTAATCAAGGCACTAGGAAATCAATAGTAATAAAGAGTGTGCTGTTGTGATTGAATGTAGTGGCTGTCAACTCAAAGTGTGCAACTAGGAGCCAGAAATTAGACATGCATTATCAAGGAGTTGCGACACCTACGATCACTAGAATATGACTTGAAACCTAGAAAACTAAGACCAAGGATGAGTTGAGCAACCTAAAATGATAGTTCACAAGACCAAAAGGTGGCTCCAAAATTAGAAGATATGAAAAATTTTATAGGGGAGTTGTAGCAGCTACAACACTTGGTGATTCACTGGAAGAACCACAACTTGTCTATCTAAGTCCAAATTAATGCAATGTGTCTAGCTTTCAGATAGTATTGTTTCCATAGCTTATTTAATTAGCTCGATTATAGATGTAACCTATTCTATTACTTTCACTAGATTAACACATTCATAGAGCAATTCAAACTTAATTTGTTTCGATTAGGAAATAGGTGCATATAAATAAGCAAGTTTAAGATGTTAGAATTTTAATGCCATCTCTATTGTTGCTCCACTGCCAGCAATATTTTTCAATACCTCGATAGAATCACTTCAAGGAATCACAAGCATTGATTCACTTCCAGTGAGCTTGTTCAATATGCCAATGAAGTTTCCTTCTTCACCTCTCTACACAGGAAGCCTTTCTATTATTTGACCTATTATTTGTTTATTACATTATTCTCATTGGAATTTTATATATGTTTACATCACCACAAGCGGAAGAGGGATCCCGAATTATTTAACGAGAAAGAGAGGTTGCTTATTTTTTTACAGAGACTCTTATATATATGTATGAAATTTAGTATGCTCACTTGAGTTTCCTCCTTTCCCTTCTTTACTCGACCAAGTTGACACATTGATTCAAAACATGAAGATCATATTATAGATACAAACATCGTAGATCAACTAGGGGTTTTTTCAAGAAAGAAACATATTTTCTGTCTAAGTATCAAGGAATCTCAAAAAATTGGATCACAAGTCAATCAAGCGTTATTAATTGTCACAACATCCTCTTGAAGTTTGCCACATTTCTTCAAAACCAAACATGCAATTTTTCACATAAAAATTATGTATATACAAAACGAAAGAAAGTTTGAAATACCAAAACAAAAAAAAACCAAGAAAAGGTGTAACCAAAAGAAGTGCAAGAAAGAAAAATAAGCTAACCTACATTGATACTAACATATGAAAGGCCAGGAAGAAATTAAATTTTCAATGTCGCCATAAAAGCTCCTGACCTATTAAGGTGAGGGAAAGGATAATAAATTGTTGGAAATACTGAGAGGGGGGTGACTTAGTATTCCTTAGCAATTAACACTTTTAAATATTTTCAGAGCATTAGTTAATCTTCAAATATTCTTAATGTTTATCTAGTACAAACAATAAACAACATAACAAAATAGGCACATGAATTTTAGGTGGAAAACCCCGTCTGGGTCAAAAACCACTGAAATTTTTTCTAATAAATTATTTAATCTTCAGCCCAAACTGAAATGAAAGTTACAACTTACTAGATTTTTAGAAAAAAAATTCTTCTCCAGCTCCCACTAGAAGGACACCCCAACGCCCTGGTTTCTTCAGTAGTCAACTGAATGGATGCCTCGACATCATATACCGAACTACCACCCTGAATTTTTCATAGGCTCCAACTTGTAGGTGACTTCATGCGCCAACCTAGCACCTCCCTTCCACCCTATAATTATCATAAATAAGACAAGAGTGTGGACTCTTGTACCAGGGACAATGATCCATGATACAATATGATTCATAATGATTTTCTTGAACTAGACCAATCACCCAATCACACTATGACTTGCAACCCAACCATAACATTATCCAACGATGACTCCTATAACTCCCAACAATGCCTCTTCAACCCTATGCATATTGAATCTTTTATAATTGTACAATGATGATTTTTCCAACACTAAATTTTGACACGACCTGATACTTGACTTGACACTTCTTCTTGGATCACTAGCAGCTGCTGAGGTACTGTTGTGCTTGATTCAAGTAATGGTACTTTGGTGTTGCATGTCCTTCTAGTATGTGTATGATTTTTCCTATTGTGTCATCCTTCCTGTAAATTCATTAATGAACGAGACAAAAACCAATATACAAACAAAATACTCACACTGTCCCGCAAAACATATGTGAGAGAAATATTCAAAATTCAAATGTAAATACATTCAAAATTTATGAACAAAATCCAAACAAACATACATAAAAAATAATTACATTTTCCTGCAAAAACACATATCAGAGATGATATTCAAATTCAAATTCAAACACTAATCATACATACCTTTTTGTAGCATACTTACCCTTGACTGTTGATGTGTGGTCCTTACTGCAATGATCCTTGAATGCATAATTTTTCTTATCTTCTAGAAGATCTATCTTGAATCTATTATGTCTATGTAATTTCGGATCTCTAAGGACTTAAAGTATACCTTTGATTCCCCTTTCCAACCCCATAGGTATGATCGATATTGGATTCTTCAAGGAAGAGTTATGCCCAATCTCCCACGATGACCTTATTATAGACTCGCTCAGTAGAGTGAACTTGTACGAAGTGCCATGTGTCAGTGTTTTAACCTTAGGACTTGAAAATTATACCAAAAAATATACATTCCATACTCTTTCTTTCACATCTTACTAAATTTAAATCCAATGCACATATAGAAGGTTATGATTATTTTCCCAAGGTCGCCTATTTTAGATGGAATTCAGGAGCTGGAAAAAACCTTAACTTCCTCAGATCATATCTCTGCAAATATAGCGAACCAAGATCTAAAATTTGGTCAAGAGGTGCATAAGGATTTCATATCAAATGGGTTTTTTTTTCTTCTTCAGAATCTAAAGCTTTGTAGAAAAAAATTTATAGAGAAAATTCTAGTTTGAAGTAGCGAAATAATTTCATGAGGAGGATATGAGGGTCACACTTTATAGAAATTCTTAGGTTGAGAGGGTCTTCAACAATTGAATGTTAGAGGGCCTTTAGGAGATTAAAACATTATCAATGATTGAATATTAAATGAACACAACCAATTATGAGTTCCATGCCACAACCCCATGGGGTTTTAGCCCACTAACTCGGCTTACTAACTTCAAACATGAATATCTCTCAAACCATGAAGAATTACATGGTTTTCCATATATCAAATGAAGCATCTCGATGAGTAGAATCCATCCAAAATATCCTTGACATAGAATAGAGTAATTTGTTAAGCCAAAATTCCCATGCAAGATCAAGTTAGCGCTGGTGCTACTTGGGTTGAAATCAATTACAACCACTGATCAACAATCCCCTCCTTTGGCATTGATGGCAACAAAATTACTCCCCCTGCGATCATAACACCTCTTCCTACTTCATTCTCTCCCACTTTGTCATCAATGGCAAAGGGTAACTCCCCTTCACAAACTATCATCCTGCGGACCTGTACACACCATCACTCCCATTTTCTACTTAGTTAGTGTTGTCCTTTGAGATAATTGGGCTCAATAATTATGCCAAAGAACCTATAATGTTTTGTTGTGTTTTTGAAATTTTCGATGAGCAATGTATAAAATAACTTTGCAAATCAGCTATTGATTAAGTTCTTCGTATAATATTAGAAAAAATAGAATAAGGGATGCTTGTTTATCTTTCAGATAATATTAGAAAATATGAATAAGGGAAAACATTTCAAAAAAATTATTCAAAGCTTCACATTTTGTTTGTAGTTGGCTTCCAGTAGATTCATTTTCTCGTAAAAATTCTTTATCTCTAAAATTCTTGGTACTATTCAATATGTTTATCTCTTCTAATTATTCTTTGTTCTTTGAGTTCAAGACCTTGATCATATTAGTAGCTTCACTTGGCTTCTTCTTGAGATTTTCTTTTTGTTCTTCTATGGCTGCTTTGCACTTGGTGATCGGTTCTTGTTGTTCAAAAATTATCTATATGGATGGCCATACCTCTGTCAGAGATTTGCTAATGTCTTCCCAAATGTTTTGCTTGGCTTCAGCCAATGTCCCTGCCATTAAAGATTCACTTTCTAGTTCTTTAACCTTGAGTCCCAACTTGTGGGACTTTTGAATTTCATCCATATATAGGTATCATTTCTAATCTTCTGTGATTCTAAAATATAAAACCTTTGCTGCAACTTCTCATGTTCCTATCAATAGCCAACATCAGACACTAGATGTATTAGTTGTTGTCAAGGATGTTGAAAGCTCTGTACCTGGAGAAGATATTTGAACTACTGTATTTGGATCAATATCCACCTGTGCTGCTAATTGATCCTTTAATAATTCTTCAATCTATTCTTCCCTCTTTCTTATTTCAATGTTTTGCTCAATGATCAATCTGAGCATCTCCTCTTTGTTGTATTCACTTTTTGCAATTTCCTTTGTCTGTGGATCTTAAGTTGAGGGAAATTTGATCTGTTTGCAGAGAGAAAAGATGTCTGCATTCTTCTTTTTAATAATTTACTCAACTGCCTTGCAGTCTTTTGGATCATATCCAAATTTCACTACAAGATCCTCCAAAGACTTCAATCTGTTGTCTTTGGCCAATGAAGACAATTTTTCAATCTTCGGCTGAGATTGAACATTTGAAAATGCAATATTCAGTTTGGAGAGTGACATGGCTGTTGTTGTCATGGTTAAAAAGAGCATCTCCCCAGAGTGTCTGTGCATGTCCATCTGATCTATAGGATGGATCTGACTTTCATCAAAATAAAACACAGTCTTTTTATATTTAGCATGAGTCTTTGGAAAAGGAACTGTTGCTTGCAAAAAGGCCATTTGAATCCTTCCTTTCTCACTGTCAAAGGCAGTGAGAAGCCTGTGCTGGGAGGTTGATGTTTTTTTCTAGAACTGACTATAGACATTGGATTTTAATGCCTAATTTTTATGCTTAATGTCTAAGAATCTAGAGAAAATGTTCTTTTCTTCAGAAGAAATGGCATCTGAGTGCTGGATTATCTCCAAGGGATCTCTAGAAGGTGATGATTATGGAGGAGTCATATGAACACTTGTTGATGTAGAAACTTTAGTCTCTCCCAAATCAATAATATTTGGTTGTTCTCCCTTTGAAAGTAAAGTTGAACCAAGCTTTGGCTTCTTGTGCTGCAAGATAAACTCCTTCATGATTTCTTTGGAAGATGGAAGCTCTTCTCTGACTCTTTTCTGTTGCTTACTCTCAAGGACCGGGGTCTGCACATTAGATGTTGAAAGAACTTGTTCATCTGCCTCCAAAAGAGGGCCTTCGACCCATTTATCTCAATTGATATATATTTCTATTTCTGCTATAAAGTTATGAATATAGGAGGTTTTTTTGAGTTCAATTCTCAGAGTAGAAATAATGCCATGTGGGTCATAAGACCAGGTGAAACTTGGTTGAAAACCCATTTTATTTAACATTGCATCAACTTCAACACTAGCTGATCTGGTATTACAGATCAAGGATTCGATGCTTTCCTTGAGCTTGAACTGAGCTTTCCTTTTCACTGAAACAAAATGGAGGTCATCCAGATTTATCATTTGTCTAATATTTTCTAAGGAAAAGACTCTCATAGGGACATATCTTGGAAGCTTATATGGTGGGATTTCACAACCATATACTCTGATTTCTGTGTAGTTTTGGTATAAATACCAATCCCCAGTTTTGGCTTGCTCACTCAAGTGTAAGATCCTTTTGATTTCTTCCCCAATTTTGGGTTCTGTCTGAATAGTAAGTAGTTGTTGTTGAGCAGATTAATCAATCTTGCGGACAAGATCGATCTCCCTAGTACCAAAAGGTAATCTAGCAACAAATAGCCAAATAAACCTATCTTTCTCTAAACATATGCGATTTACAAAAGAATACTATAAAGGTGTTAAGGACTTACCGTAGATCCAATGATTGTTCAAAGTTGTTGTCCCCCGTGCACTTGAAGGAGTTATCTTCGTAAACCTGCAGTCACAAACAAGAAAACATTAAATAGCACCTGTATATTAAACATCATAAATCATGCTAATCATGGTGATCAAGGAATCCATGAAATAAACAGTTAATTAACAACTTATTGAGAAAAATGAATTCATTTGTATTAACTTTGAAAGAAGGAAAACCTTACAACCTTAGCCTTGATGTTGAACAGGCCTTCCCGGGGTCTAAAGCATGAATCTCCTCTACTTTGACAAGCCTTGCACTCTTCCAACCGAGACAGATAGAGGTATGTGATCTCTCCTCACAAAAATCTCAGTTAAACGAGTCTGAATCCCAACAACACTTAACCTCAAATAATTCTAAAGCTTGAACTCACCTTGAGGCTACCCAATGCCTCTTTTTATAGTGGAAAAGAGGAGGTTTAATTTCCAACTATGAAGGGGTAGAATCCTCCTTCAAAGGGATAAGCTCCTCACATCAAGGGGTTAGCTCCATAAGGTAAGGGATACATGAACCTCAAAAGAGCGGTTCTGTCATTGCAAGATTATTTCTAGAGACTTCTAGAATTTACTGAAAGTGAGATTTTTTGAGTTTACTTGCGCCTTTTTAATCTTTACAGGGGTCCGCACCCATAACACAGAGAAATTTCATTCAGGTACGTAGGAGTCATGAACATTAGGTGCGGGACCGCCGGAAAGATACAGAGAAAGTGCGATACCAAAGTTAAGGATATTTTTAAGAACTTTTCTCTTATTTTCAAGGCTTGACATGAAGAACTGATATGTTAGACTTGAAAAGGAGGAAGTATGAGTAATAATGAGCTCATACACATAGCAGAATGTCAGGATGACAATTTTCAGTGCAATAGATTTCCCCTTAAAGAGCACAGTCTGGAATAGTTGAAGCTGAAGTCTGTCATATATGAAGAGTGCAGTACTTTATCATTTCAAGGATCATCCCGTGGACACCCCATTTGGAACCTGTAAAAACATTCAATGAAAAATATACATGTTTACATATCATCGCTAAGGTAGGAATTCCCATACTTAGATCAAAACTAACTAGAAACTGATTTAAATTTTTATGATACAGGAACGATTTTGAATACATCAACAGTATAGACATGTGTAGACATAGTATGGAAGCATCCATATGTTTATGAATATTCCATTGCATAAATGATAACAAAATTCCTCGCAGCTTGGATGGTAGAAACTAGATCCAGGGTCTTTATTTCTGCTTCTCGAACTAGTACGATTCTATCCATGTGAATGAATGTGTCGAAGTCGAACATGGTAGAAACCACTTGATTACCAGTCAATGATGTAAACTGTTAACAAGTGTGAGAGTAACCACCAGTAATGTCAATGGCTCTCAAAGTACTCAGTACAATCCATGAAATGTGAATGAATGAGCTGAAGTCGAGCATGTCACGGAATCTTTCGATCGAAGGTTATTGATGCAACCGGTCGTCGAAGGCGAGAAACCTACCATTGAGGCATGCAAATTTCAAGGTACTGACGATTTCTAGATCAACTTCCTAGATAATGAGCCGTCGTCGATAGGAAGTGATCCGTCGTAGGGAAACCCACAACACGAAATCATAGATCAAGTTTTGAAGAAACATATTGGCAAGGACTGACTCAGGGATGGTAAAAATGGATGACAAATATTTTGCAGATGAATTTTTTTGTTTGAACTGTCCTCTTGAACACATAACGACACTGCAAATGGCTTGGTGACAATTGAACCAAAGCTAATACCCAGAAACCGGCTGAAGACTTTCAATATGGTTTGATTAACTGTTAGGCAAAGGAATTTCCCAACCCAGGTGAACAAAAGTGTCGTGTTCAAGAGTGGTTAACGACTTTTCAAAAAATCAAAATACAACAAACAGGTTCATTTTTCTTTCTTTTCCCCCACCATTTTTGGCCAGTACCTCCTTATTTTTGACAAGCTTTAGGAGGGTAACATTTGCTTGTTTATAAGCTCATCCTTCGGATGAGTCCAACTTAGTTTAAAATTCGAACCCTAAGAAGGAGTGGTTCGTTCTTGTTTAAAATTGAACAGGTCCTTTATTGTTACATTTTAACGAGTCCAGTATAGGAGAAACTCTGTGTTTTTTCAATTTTTGGGAGTTAGAAGAAAAAACTTAAGAAGAATCCATGGTGGTACTTTTTCGTAAATTTAGTCTCTTGGGCTCGAAAAAGGATAAAATAATGCAAGAGAGAACTCTATTGACTATATTTAGTCAACATATACCTTTTTCGTAAATAGTCCATTTCAGTCTCTAAAAGGGGTAAACTTATACTGTGTTGTAGCCTCTACAACACCCTCCAAAAACCCCCACTTTGAATTTTTTTTTTTGGAGCCCCTTAAGCACAAAGAAAAGTTAAGTAAAAAGTCGGGAGGGCTAAGTTGTTGAGTCGCAAACCTCAAATTTGTGGAAAACCGCGACCCCACGACCTTGCAACCCCGTGACCCTGAGGTCGCAAGGTCGCAAGGTCACATATATCTCACATCACCACACCATGCGACCCTGTGACCCCATTAATGGCCCGCACATGCGACCTTTTTATATATAGGAGGTAGCTAGGTCGCATTTTACATATGCAGCGGATAGAAAAAATGCTCCTGACAGGTCAAATGGAGCGCGATTTTCTTGGGTAAGTTGCCGTTTTCCTCCTCTTGTTTCCTTTTTTGGTTATTCTTGCCTAATCTCTTATCCCTCAGCCTTTAAATTTCCCCCTACCTTAGCCATTGTTTTCATTTTTCACTTAGGGTTTCCCTTTTGATTCCAACATTCGCCTTGCTTGCCCAACTTATCACAATTCCTCATCCAGCCTCTCATGGCCTGTATCCTGCTCCAAAAGCTATCCCCTAGCTCTGTCTGGACCCATTTAGCCCTGTGTTTTTCAAGTTAAAGGGAAAAGAAACTTCATGCCGCGCGCGCCAAAACCCCGGTAAGCCCTAGCGCAACTTGCGACCCTGCGACCCTGCGACCCAGTCGCTAAGTCGCTAGGTCGCAAATTGCTCTTCCGTTTGTTTTTTCTCAGCTTCGTGACTCAGCGACCTCGCGACTTGGTTGCAGGGTTGCAAGGTCACATTTCTGCCATTTTCTCATAGCTTGCAACCCCGCGACCCCGCGACCTGGTCGCAAGGTCGCAATTTTTTCATTTTCTCAAAACATTTGACCCAGCGACCTGTGACCTGGTCGCAAGGTCGCAAAGTTGCAAATTATTAAAAACATCAACATCGCGACCTTGCGACCTTGCGACCCAGTAAGCTGCTTATTCAGCTCTGCCTGTGTCCCCAGTTGAAATAATTGATAATCTGTAACTGGTCTTGTATCATCATGGCATCTTTCTTATCCTGGGATTCTTTCATGAATATGACAGGTGAATTTGAAGCAGACTTGGAGTGTATACCTGTCCCTTCAGATTCAAGCAACATGGGACCTCCAGTATCTTGGAAAAAAGACAAGAGCCTGGCAGTGGAGGATGTGAAGATGGACATGCCAATGTCCCCACCCCCGATCTACAGAGATACCCTATGCACATTTGCCAAAGGGGACAACATGCGTTGGTACCAAGTGTACCAAGAGTTTTCTAGAATAGAATTCCCAAAGGACCTCCTTGATCGGGAGATATACTTAAAAGTCAAAAGGTCTAAGCTACATCTTGCAAGTGCCCATCCGGCTATATTCCCATGCCCAGAGATGATAGATTGGATTATACAGAAAACTGACCCCAAGAAGTTCGTAATCAGGGACAACGAGTCAAGGCTTTCACAACACTCAAAGGCTCAGACGCTCATGTCTATTGCTCTTTGCCTGAGCGAGAAGAAGACTTCACAGAAGAATGGGCTATCGCCCATGCAGTTCCTATAATTGACACTATAAAGTAGTGGTGGGAGGAGCCTGAGAAATTTAAGGTCAATAAGGACCAGGAATATCCAGTGGTGAGCCTTAGGAAAGTATATAAATTAGTGGCTGCCATGCTTTGCAGATTGTACGGGCGCCCCGATGCCACCACTTTCAACAAAACATGGGAAACTCTCATGGAGTATGTCACAGCGCACGACACCCGTTTCAACTGGGCTAGCATATTGATGACCTCTATTCATACAAACTTATCCTCGGCATTGGTACCAGATGAAGGAATGCCTTCTGAATTCTACATGGCCTCTTATCTATTGGATGTCATTTGTTCAAGGTTGCACTTTGAGGGATGGGTGCATAACTGGGATCCAAAATAGACCCGTGCAATCCACTTACAAACCAAGGTGTTTTGGGATTCCAGTTATAAACAAGACATAGAGCCGATTTCTCAAGTGTTCATCCCCGCTCTTTACAGAAATTTTTTCGGCCAAGACGCTCCTTGCATGTCTTGGCAAGCCATGGAGATGCTAGTCAAGGTGGCGCATTGGTTCCCATTCACTGAGTACACATTCATCCGAGTATTTGGCTCGTTCAGGGCCCCACATGCTATGCCCTGATTTGTCACAGACAGAATGCTCATGCAAGTGGTCTGTTTCCAAATGTCTTTTGGTTTCTCCAGGGTGATGTCCAAGGGTAAGAAGAAGCCGTGGCCTACACTACCCCACACTATCAGCGCATACACAGTCAAAGAGTTTAGCGAGGTAGAGGCAGAAGCAGAAGAGATGAAAAGTTACCACCTTGGAGCATTAGAACACCGGACATATGACCCAGAAAGGATAGTTCCCGATCATTGCAAGCGGGCTAAGTTCAAATGGAACTACCAGCACACAGAATGCCCGGGGGAAGATGACAGAAGAAATTGGTACAATGTAGACTGACAACTTGCTCCGGGGGCAGACTCTGGCCATGAAGACCCAGATGACCAAACCTTGGAAGACAGGAGCCGTGAATTAGGAGGTGCTTCTTCTTCTCTGGCTAAAAAGCCTCGAATCAGTATAGGGCATAATACTTCTACCCAATAGAAAGAAATAGAAGCCCAAGCCCAGCAAGAAAGAGAGAAGAAGATAAGTGCAAGAAGAGCCTAAGGTCAGAACAGAAGAAAAAGCAGGCCGAGGAGGCCAAGAAGGAAAAGGAGAAATAGGAGGTGGAGGCTGCAGCAGAAGGGGAACTCAAGAAAGAGTTAGATAAAGTGGAAGTCGATCACTAGAAGAAAGTAGAGCAAGCTGTAGCAGCTGATCATAAAAGGAAAGCCGAATTGGAAGCAACGGTAGAAGCAAAGCTCAGGCGGAAGAAAGAACATGAAAAGGTAGAAGCCAAACGCCTACGAAGAGAAGAGGAAGAAAAGAAAAAGAAAGAAGAGGAGGATGAAATGCTAGAGAACATTGAGGTATCTCCCCTTGAAGTACCTCTAGTCAGTACGCGAGCCACGCTCTCCGTTGTTAGTTCCTCCCAGGGGCAAGAAGAGGAGGTATTCAATCCCACCAGGCTCACGTATGATCAATTCTCCTTCAAAATATGACAGGAGAAAAGGAGATGCCTGGCGCGAAATCCTTCCGCCTCATCCATAGTCGCGACAGGAAAAGACATAGTCCTCGATACTAGGACTAATCGTGTGATGATAGCATCAGCCGGCACAGCTTTCGCTGCAGCCACAGAAGAGAATGTAACCAAAATGAGTAGAAAGATCTTCTCTCTACAAAATAGGCTACATGGAGCAGAGTAGCGGGAGGCAAGAGCAGAACAAGAAAAGACGGCATTGAGAGAGGAGGTTTAGCAACTCTGAAACAAAACTCTCCTTGTTAATGAAATGGCGCTTACCATTCAAAGGGAGGTCGATATATTAGAAACTACCATGAGGCAAGTTTATGGGGAAATGTTTACCATAAAAAAAACATTTGCCCCCTTGGTGAAAGCCCAAACGGAAACTAAGAAAAGGCACGAGTAGTTGAAGGAAGCCTCAGCTGCCTTGGACAGAATGATGCACTGGACAGCACGGTACCCCCAGGCTCCCGAAAATTTTCCAAAGAAGGACTGGATTCACACGCAAGATGCCAAAGTCCAGATACGTATGAAAATGCAGTCCAAGGATAAGCTATCCAAGGACCTAGATAAGGTGATCGCTGCATACGAACATATGATCAGCGGCATCGATTCAATGCACACCCTACATCACATTCCATCGCTGGGTGCATTGGACGAAAGGAAGACATGGGATTAGGTGAATCAAGAGATCTAGTCATTTTTGCAGCCCATTAAGCAAGCTGCTACCACTTCCGATCTTGTAGCATCAAAAGAGAACCTGGGCAAGTTTCTTGTTACGCCAGTCTGGGTCTACACCAAGCTTGCCTTTCTGTCCAACCAGATCTCACAGAAGAAGGAGACTCTAATCCCAAACGCCTTGGAGTGTATGCATCGGCTGAAAGAAGAGGTCCCTTTGGTTTTTCCCATAACAACAGATTATCAGACTTGGCAAAAATTCCTCAAAGGACAACAGGTTGATGCCCCTGATCTCACAATTGCGTGCACATCCTCATAGTCCGGTGGAAGTAGATCGCTGGTAACATTTGGAAATAGGTCGCACATCGCATTGCTCAACCAGTTCACAGGTCGCATTTCCCAGCCAAGTTTCAGGTCATAGTTTCCTTCTAGGTCGCAAGGCATCTCAACAGTCAGGCAGGCAAAGAGTCAAGAAGCCCAAAGGGAAAATTTTGATCTATAAAACTCCCTCCAGGGAAAATGTGCCAGGATCCTTTTTTTTTGGGGACTTAAGAGTTATAGAGCATTGTATTGCAAGATAACACTCTTTTTCATGTGAATACAGATACTTGTTTAAACTCCTTTTGGACCTGATGTGTTTTGCTGTGCAAACACTATGAGTATCTCTTATACAGTTTTGAACATCTTTTGATTAACAAAGCTGCACTTTTAATGGCATCATTTACGCATTATGGTTCTCTGTACTTGTGTTAATGATTTTTAGTTCATTTTTCTTTCTTAATGGATGTTAATGACTTTGTTTATTAGCATTTGTTTTATCTTTCAGAAATGTAAAGGGGGCATCTCACCATAAATAATTGTTTCTTTTGTGGTTAGAATAGCCTGCAAGCATAACCCCAATGATGTGTTGTTAACAACACCTCCTTCGGCATCTATGCTTCATTACTTGTCTCGCTACGCATAGTGTTATATACGTGTTTAACGCATCAATCATGTATCTTGTATCATTTGAATAAGTGTGTGTCTGCAGGTTCAATCGAGTTCTTTTGAGACCAAAGGGAAGGTGACTTAAGCGGTAGCCAGACCCACACCCCAGACGGGATCCCTATTCCAAATGGTTCAAGGTATAATTGGGACTTTCTACCGGGGAGATCCCCTACTGTTGGCCGGACATATTTTCCTGTCAACAGATTTTGGCGCTAGAAGGAGGGCCTGAATGGCATCCTCCCATCACACAAGAAACATTCCATCACAAAATCCCCATGGGGAGGTCATAAACGATGATACTACCCCTCTCCCTTTGGAATATATTCCAGGGGAGGAGGTTCCTTATTATGAAATTACTAGGAGCAGTTGAGAGCCTTGCGCCTAGCTGCCCGCAATCTCATCAGGGATTTGCGATATGCCCCAATCATGAATTTCTTGACCCATATTAGGACCCCTGCTGAAAACATCACTTGTAATGGTGCTCTGGTGAGTTCCATACCCCAGTTGGTGAATGTCATGGTTGAAGACCTCGCCACCACTGTCTAGAGTAACGAACCAATTCCTGAGCTCCAAGTGGGTGAAGAAGAGGAATTTGGCATGACTGAACCCTTCCTTGACCCTCAGCCTAACCAAACCCAACAGAAAAACGACCAAGTACCCCCCCCCCCACCTGGGGGAAGAAATGGAAATAGAGACTGTAGGAATGGAGGCGAGGGGAATAGAGCCCGGGGGAACGAAGGCGAGGGAAATAGAGCCTACAGGAATGAAGGTGAGGGAAATAGAGCCCGCAAAAATGAAGGTGAGGGTAACAGACGCTGTGGAAATGGAGGTAGAGGAGATAGAGGCCATGGCCAAGGACACCATGCCACCCACTGCCGCCCAAACCAAAATAGGCCACCTGTTTACAATTGGGGATATCTCAGAAATATGGCCAACCATGAGGGATATCAAGATGAACACTCTCGCCATGGGGAAGAAGCATCAGCGTCAAGTACGGGGAGTGAATTTGAGTCTGAGATCAGGGACCACGAGCATGCTAGGAGGGTGCAACCACTTTCCTGGATGGCCCAGTCCCCATTAGATCTTTTGGGCCCCCTCCACGACCTGCCTAGGCACCCTAAGAAGCATCTCCCCAACTTTGATCCCGAGAAAGGCACCTTGGCCGAGGATCATATAAGTGGCTTCTATCTTTCCCTGAAAATCATGAGGGTTCAAACAAATGACGTTGATTGCCGCCTGTTTTCGCACACTCTTGAAAACAAAGCGGCCACCTGGTACCGCTCCCTCCCAAGTGCCTCCATTATGTCATGGGACCAGTTCCGTTGCGTGTTCTTGCAGAAATTTTCCAAGGACAAAACCCCTTCCATGCTCCTTACGGAGTTAAGCACCATTAAGTGCCATAAGAAATAAAATTTTAGAGACTTCAATCAACGCTTTGCTACCATACTGCAAAATTTTCCCCCAAAACTGGCGTTGGATGACTCTATTACCATAGACTACTATACAAAAGCTCTCCCCGGGGATATCGTCGTCTTTGTAAAATGAGAAGATTGGGCCATCCTTGCAGCAAAATACGCGGCCGCCCTCGCTGTAGAAAGAGACATGCTTTCTATAGGAGCCATTAATCACGAAGGGAGAGATGACCACAAACCAATTGCGAAGAAAGCTTAGTCCTCCACACCCAAAACCGCGGATAAGGATAAGGATGCTTTTGACCTCGAGAGTATAGAAAAGACCCTCAAGCTATTGAAAAATGAAGTCTTCGACCTAAAGAGAAAGGGTATAGAATCCAAGACTAGAACCAAGGCACATAAGCCCTTTTTCAGAAAGATAAACCCCAACACCAGCCGACCTCCGTCTAACCCGAACACTATCCTCAATGTGGAAGAAATAGGAAAAGATAACTTCTGTTCTTTCCACCAGGCTGCCCACTCTGGAAAAACATGCCCACAATGGATTGGCAGCATGAAGGTAGTAGTAAATCAACTTCTGGACAATCAAACCCCAGGGGATGTGGGGGAGGATGATGTTTCTGACCATGATGAATATTTTCCCCTGGATGAAGAATTGGGGTCCTCTGTTCTTGAGTTTGACATAATCCGCGGGGAAAAAAATATTACCATCACTGATATCAACATGGCAGACAATCATAAGGCCCAATCTGTACGAAATTATGGCCTTAGAAGCAAAGGACCGGTCCCCGAACAATCCTTTGAGGAGAAGAAAAGGGCTTTCTTAAGGAAAATTCTGCCCCCGAGGAATGAAAAACAAGCTCCCCCTGAGAAGCCCACCAATAACAACACCCGAGCAAATCAAAAGAGCAAGCTCCCGGTGGGGTCCCCCAAAGCCACTACCGAGCCTAGTCCTCAACCTGATTCTGGTTATAACATTGTTGAGGATATGAAAAGAACCAGAGCCAACATCTCCCTCTACGAGCTTGCCCGCATCACCAATCAACGAGAAATTATTCTTAGAGCCTTCACCCATACCTCAAATTCTAAGCCTGTGAGAAATACATCCACGCAAGCCAGTCCGAGTGTTCAGTCTATTGTAAACGCCATAAATGCGAACTCCAGGGGATCCACTCCTCCCTTCCTCTTATCTTTTGAGATTTTTAACTTCAACATCCATAACTGTCTAGTTGACTCTGGCACGTCCACAAACGTTATGCCCCTATCTATTTGTAAGAAGCTGAACATCCACCCAGAGAAAACTGACACGAGGATCATCCAACTTGACAGATCGTAGGTACCAACTGTAGGAGAACTAAATAACATCATCATCCGCCTTTCGTCCAACTCTAGAGTTCACCAATGTATTGACATTGTGGTTGTTGACATTCTGGAGGCCTACGGCCTATTACTTAGCAGAGACTGGTCCAGCAAGTTGCAAGGATATTTTGCCACCGACTAGTCCCACCTGTGGCTCCCTTACAAGGGCCGGAATAACCAAATCAGGGTTGAAAGAGAACCATATATGAAATATACTGTGACTGATTTGGATGCTACTAACGAACCCATCAGTTTTTCCCAGGAGGAGCTTGGCATGTGCTTCTTGGAAGCCATTTTCAGATGTTACCATCCTCCTCAGTCTCTAGTAGACCCCAAGATCCAGTCTGAACTAACACTCGTCACAAAATACCAAGCCACTCCCGTCTCACACGAGACTGAAATTATTCCCCAACCTACAACCCAGAAGGAGCCAGAAAATGATGTGTGGACCCTGTATTATGATGGTTCCAAGACCCATGATGGAGCTGGTGCAGGCTGCATCTTGCTAGAACCTCAGAAGAACGAGTTCTTGATTTCGTGTCAGCTAGAGTTCCAGTGCACTAACAATACTGCTGAATATGAAGCTTTGATCCTCGGATTCAAGAAGGCACTGGATTTAAAGGTAATATGCTTACAGGTCATCGGAGACTCCGAGATTATCACTCGGCAGGTACGCAAAACCATTGATTGTTTGTCTCCACACTTAAAAGCTTATCAACAAGAGGTATGGCATCTTATTTCTTCTTTCAATGCATTTGGAATCAAATCTGTTCTTAGAATGCATAATGCAACAACTGATACTCTAGCTAATGCTGCTGCTAGATTTACCCCTTTGAGGGATGGCTTCTCAATTGAAGTTATGTATACACCCTCCGTGCCAGATAATATTACTAATTTACGCGTTTTTTATCATGATCAACAGATATTGGAATTTATGCTCAACACTGAAGTATTCAAAGGTGCGGCAATAGATGAGGCAGATCACGATCAAGCTTTGCAGGAAGAGCATGATAAGCACAAGGAGAACCCCATGCCCAAGGGGATAGTGTCACTTGAAAAGCTCTTTGATCTACAAAGTCGATTCCGCGGGGCCCCAAATACCAAAGTGAAAAGTTCCACCTTGGCACATCGGCAAGTGAACTTGGGATCAGATGAGAACCCGAAGTTCATCAACCTTGGGAAAGACTGTATCGACCAGGAGACACAGGCTTTCACCCAACTATTTCGGAAGTATCGAGATGTATTTTCTTGGACATACGACGATTTACGTACGTACGATACTCGGATTATTCAACACGTGATACCCATGAAGGAAGGCGTGAAGCCTTTCGAACAGAAGCTCAGAAAAGTGCATCCTACTTTGGAACCAATGATTCTAAAAGAAATTAAGAAGCTTTTGGATGCACGCATCATCTTCAAAGTTCGCCACTCCACATGGGTGTCAAATTTGGTCCTGGTACGAAAGAAGTCTGGCGAGATCCGCTTGTGCGTGGATTTCTGGAATTTAAATCGGGCCTCAAACAAAGACAATTATCCGGTGCCTCCTATGGAACAAATATTGCATGATGTGTTCAGATCCGAGAAGTTCTCCTTATTGGATGGATTCTCTAGTTACAACCAAGTGCTGGTAGCTGAGCCGGACAGATTGAAAACTACTTTTCGAACCAAATGGGGGACTTTCGAGTTCAGATGCATGCCCTTCGGATTAATAAATGCGGGGGAAACTTTCCAACGGGCCATGGATATAGCTTTCCGTGGTTTGATAGGGTGAAGTGTGGTGGTCTATTTGGATGACGTCACTGTGTTTTCGAAACACCGGGGTGATCATTTACGCCACCTCAAGCAAATTTTCGAAAGGTGCAGGAAGTACGGGATTTCACTCAACCCGAAGAAGAGTGTTTTCATGGTGGCAGAAGGGAATTTGCTGGGCCACATTATAACTAAGTAGGGCATTGTTGTGGATCCAGAGTGAGTGAAAGCCATTTCCCAGATTCCCCCCCCTAGCAGTAAAAAAGCTATGCAATATTTCCTGGGAAAAATCAAAATTTTACGTAAATTCATATCGGATTTCGCCCAGATAGTCAAGCCTTTGTAGGGGATGATCAAGAAGAATGCGATTTTCAAATGGAATCTTCCAGAGGAGGAGGCCTTCATCAAAATCAAGCAGGCTATAGCTGAAGCACCATCTCTCCAAAGTCCAGATTTTAGCAGA
Organism: Pinus albicaulis; assembly: GCA_034641835.2. Taxonomy (NCBI): domain Eukaryota; kingdom Viridiplantae; phylum Streptophyta; class Pinopsida; order Pinales; family Pinaceae; genus Pinus; species Pinus albicaulis. Next base: position 547,581,133 of record CM076581.1, on the reverse strand, counting down.
AGCTTTATCCTGTATACTTTCACTTCAGATTCATCACTTGTAGCTGTCGTCACGCAGAAAGACGGTAAAAATGATGAATGAACTATATCCTTCATGAGTACTGGTTTAAAAGGAGCTGAATTGAACTACCCTGAAATCGAAAAGCAAGCCTATGCAGTCTACAAAGCAGTTAAGCATTTCAGGCCTTACATCTTGAAAAACCATGTCACGGTTTTCGTTACCCACCCAGCTGTCCGCTCACTGTTCGTGCAGCAGGAGCTAGGCGAGAGACGAGGAAACTGGGTGGCATTATTGCAAGAGTATGACTTAGAGTTTAAACCAGCACACACTGTTAAAGGACAAGGACTCTGCCAAATGGCTACGGAGGCTGCAAGCTCACATGGAGCTGAAGAAGAGTATTGGGAACAGGAAATCAACATGTATCAGAGTGACCATGCACCTTAGCAGAGAAGCCCTTCTTGGTACTCTGACATTTCGGGATATTTAGCCCATGGCATCCTGGACCCTGCTTTAACTATCCAGCAAAAACGTGAAATAAGGCTCAAGGTTGCATCTTACCAGTTGATCCAGGGTAAGCTTTTCAAGAAACATTATGATGGAGTTCTGTTACATTGCTTGGAACATGATGAAGCATAGAAAATCTTGACCGAGCTGCACGACGGACCAGTTGGAGGGAATTTTGCAGGCGATACCACTGCCCACAAGATAATGCGTGCAGGATACTATTGGCCAACCCTTTTTAGAGATGCACATGCATATGTCTGGAAGTGCACTCAATGGCAGAAGTTCACAAACCAGGAAGTGCAGCCAGCCACTCCCCTACAATCAGTGGCAGTGGAGGAACCCTTTCAACAGTGGGGTTTGGACGTGATTGGTGAAATCATACCTCACTCCTCCAAGAAACACCGGTATATTCTTACTGCTACTGATTATTTCACCAGGTGGGTAGAAGTAGTACCTTTGTGCTAAATCAATGATCAAGAGGTAATAGAATTTGTTACTCATTCTATCATCACCAAATTTGGCATTCCAACTTCCTTGGTTTTCGATAATGAAACTTACTTTCCATATTTTAAATTGTATGATTTTTCTCTGGAACATGGTATTGTGCTTCAAAATTCCACAAATTATTATCCCCAAGGAAAAAGGTTCGCTGAGTCAACTAATAAAAATCTTATCCGCATCATTAAGAAGACTCTGCTGTCCCACTAGCGAAACTGGCATAACGCCCTTCACAACGCTCTTTGGGCTGACCGTGTCATGCCCAAATCCTCACTCGGCACCTCCCTGTATTTTCTTGTGTATGGAAAAGAAGCAGGTCTTCCTCCCCACTTATCTCTCCCTGCCCTTAAATTGTCCCAAGAATGCCATGGTACCCCATGCCCCACCTTGCAGACCCGGATCGACACACTACTAAAGTTGGAGGAAGAAAGGAAAAAAACCTGGGAAAAGTTCGCCATCCACCAAAGCCGGATCAAGAGATGGTTTGATAAAAAATCCGCAGGGAGTAAAAATTTTGAAGTAGGAGACCTAGTCCTTAAGTGGGATAAAGCTCATGAAGAACAGGGAAAACATTCCAAGTTCCAGGCACTATGGATAGGTCCTTTCCAGGTTAAGGAGAAATTGGGTTCCCACACGTTTAGACTACAAACTATTGAGGGAAGAGTCGAGGTCCTCCCGGTAAATGGGCATGACCTCAAACATTGCTTCACTTAGTAGCCCTCAGAGGGATGTCCTACCCTTGTACCATATTTTTTTCTTTCGTTCCATTTTTATCAAAAATAAAAAATAAAATTTAAAAACTTAAGGACTTGGTTTTGAGCTAAGAAATCGTTACTACGCCGACAAGTTCTATGCTGATGGGAGGCCTTTCCTGAAAGACATGAGGGTGGTAAAAGCTTGCTTGTGATTGGCACCCAAAGGTAGCACATGACCTAGCTCAAGCCATCAAGCGTGGGGAGCCCACCTAGCAAGTTTGAAAGGGTGTCTGCGAAAAGAAAGTGCGATACAGCGGAAACTAGATCGGAAGAGAACAGAGTTAACTCTGGGTGATGTTAGGACATCCGGGAAAAACCAAAGTCCTCATATCAGACTAGGAGCAACCTCTCTGCATGTAAAATAAGTCGAGATCCCTCATCCACCCAGGAAAAAATTGCCCATCTCAAATAAGTGCCGTGAGCACATCTAAATAAGTGTCTTAGGCACATTCAAAATAAGTTCAATAGCACACCAATGAAGGGTAAAGGATTAAGAAAGGCTTCCTGTGCAGAGAGGTGATGTAACGACTCCGCCGGGGTACTGACTAGGCTCGCTGGCAGCGGAGCAACGTTCATGACTCCTAGGCATTGACTCCGCCGGAACCGAGAGGTTCGCAGGCATCGGAGCAACACGATGAGGAAAAAATAATCATACCGGACCCTGTAGCCACCTGGAGTTCTCCAACCCTTTGGGTCTGGAAACCTGAAGAAATGAAATTCGGTTAACCAGCACCCAAACAAGCCAGCAGGCCAAGCAACCTCGCAAGGTGCCAAAGGCAAGGTAGTGTTGACCTTAAGATGAAAAGAACAACTAGTGAAGGCCCCTCCCTCCCCCTCCAAGGCCAACCATTGGCAGAGACTCTGAGTTCGACCAATGAATCGCCATTTTTTGTAGCCTCTACAACACCCTCCAAAAAACCCCCACTTTAAAATTTTTTGGAGCCCCTTGAACACAAAGAAAAGTTAAGTAAAGAGTCGGGAGGGCTAAGTCGCTGAGTTGCAAACTTCAAATTTGTGGAAAACCGCGACCCCACGACCTTGCAACCCCGCGACCCTAAGGTCGTAAGGTCACAAGGTCGCGAGGTCGCATCCCTCTCAAATCACCACGCCATGCGACCCCACGACCTTATTAATGGCCCGCACGTGTGACCTTTTTATATATAGGATGTCACTAGGTCGCATTTTACATATGCAGCGGATAGAAAAAAACGCCTCTGACAGGTCGACTGGAGCGTGATTTTCCCGGGTAAGTTGTCGTTTTCCTCCTACTATTTCCATTTTTGGTTATTCTTTCCTAATCTCTATATTCCTCAGCCTTTAAATTTCCCCCTACCTTAGTCATTGTTTTCATTTGTCACTTAGGGCTTCCCTTTTGATTCCAACATTCACCCTACTTGCCCAACTTATCACAGCTCCTCATCCAGCCTCTCATGGCCTGTATCCTGCTCCAAAAGCTATCCCCTGGCTCTGTCTGGACCCATTTAGCCCTGTGTTTTTCAAGTTAAAGGGAAAAGCAACTTCACGCCGCGCGTGCCAAAACCCCGGCAAGACCTAGCGCGACTTGCAACCCTGCGACCTTGCGACCTAGTCGCTAAGTCGCCAGGTCACAGATTGCTCTTCCGTTTGTTTTTTCTCAGCTTCGCAACTCAGCAACCTCGTGACTCGGTCGCAGGTTTGCAAGGTCGCATTTCCACCATTTTCTCACAGCTTGCGACCCCGCGACCCCGCAACCTGGTCGCAAGGTCGCAAGGTCGCACTTTTTTCATTTTCTCACAACTTGCGACCCAGCGACCCGTGACCTGGTCGCAAGGTTGCAAAGTCACAAATTATTAAAAACATCAACATCGTGACCTTGAGACCCTGCGACCCAGTAGGCTGCTTATTCATCTCTGCCTGTGTCCCCAGTTGAAATAATTGATAAGCTATAACTGGTATTGTATCATCATGGCATCTTTCCTATCCTGGGATTCTTTCATGAATATGACAGGTGAATTCGAAGTAGACTTGGAGTGTATACCTGCCCCCTCAGATTCAAGCGACATGGGACCTCCAGTATCTTGGAAAAAAGACAAGAGCCTGGCAGTGGAGGATGTAGAGATGGACATGCCAATGTCCCCACCCCCGATCTACAGAGATACCCTATGCACATTTTCCAAAGGGGACAGCATGCGTTGTTACCAAGTGTACCAAGAGTTCGCTAGAACATAATTCCCAGAGGACCTCCCTGATCGGGAGATATACTTAGAGGTTAAAAGGTCTAATATACATCTTGCAGGTGCCCATCCGGCTATATTCCCATGCCTAGAGATGATAGATTGGATTATACAAAAAACTGACCCCAAGAAGCTCGTAATCAGGGACAGCGAGGGCAAGACTTTCCCAAAACTCAAAGGCTCAGACGCTCATGTCTATTACTCTTTGCCTGAGTGAGAAGAAGACTTCACAAAATAATGGGCTATCGCCCATGAAGTTCCTATAGTTGACACTATAAAGCAGTGGTGAGAGGAGCCTGAGAAATTTAAGGTCAAGAAGGACCAGGAATATCCAGTGGTGAGCCTTAGGAAAGTATATAAATTAGTGGCTGCCATGCTTTGCAGATTGTACGAGCGCCCCGATGCCACCACCTTCAACGGCACATGGGCAACTCTCATGGAGTATGTTACAGTGCACGACACCTGTTTCAACTGGGCTAGCATATTGATGACCTCTATTCATACAAACTTATCCTCGGCATTGGTACCAGATGAAGGAATGCCTTCTGAATTCTACATGGCCTCTTATCTGTTGGATGTCGTTTGTTCAAGGTTGCACTTTGAGGGATGGGTGCATAACTGGGATCCAAAACAGACCCGTGCAATCCACTTACAAACCAAGGTGTTTTGGGATTCCAGGTATAAACAAGACATAGAGCCAATTTCTCAAGTGTTCATCCCCGCTCTTTACATAAAATTATTCGGAAAAGACGCTCCTTGCATGTCTTGAAGAGCCATGGAGACGTTGGTCAAGGTGGCGCATTAGTTGCCATTCGCCGAGTACACATTCATCCGAGTCTTTGGCTCGTTCAGGGCCCCACATGCCATGCCTTGATTTGTCACAGACAGAATGCTCATGCAAGAGGTCTGTTTCCAAATGTCTTTTGGTTTCTCCAAGGTCCTGTCCAAGGGTAAGAAGAAGCCGTGGCCTACGCTACCCCACACTATTGGCGCATACACAGTCAAAGACTTTAGAGAGGTAGAGGTAGAAGCAGAAGAGATGAAAAGTTACCACCTTGGAGCATTAGAACACCGGACATATGACCCGGAAAGGATAGTTCCCGATCATTGCAGGCAGGCTAAGTTCAAATGGAACTACCAGCACACAGAACTCCTGGGAGAAGATGAAAGAATAAATTGGTACAATGCAGACCGACAACTTGCTCCGGGGGGCGAACTTTGGCCAAGAACACCCAGATGACCAAACCTTGGAAGACAGGAGCCGTGAATTAGGAGGCGCTTCTTCTTCTCTGGCTAAAAAGCCTCGAATCAGTACAGGGCATAGTAATTCTACCCAACAGAAATAAATAGAAGCCCAAGCCCAGCAAGAAAGAGAGAAGAAGATGAAATAAGAAGAAGATAAGCGCAAGAAGAGCCTAAGGTCAGAACAAAAGAAAAAGCGGGCCGAGGAGGCCATGAAGGAAAAGGAGAAACAAGAGGCGGAGGCTACAGCAGAACGGGAACTCAAGAAAGAGTTAGAGAAAGTGGAAGCCAACCGACAGAAGAAAGCAGAGCAAGCTGCAACAGCTAAGCGTAAAAGGAAAGCCAAATTGGAAGCAATGACAGAAGCAGAGCTCAGGTGGAAGAAAGAACATGAAAAGGTAGAAGCCAAATTCCTATGAAGAGAAGAGGAAGAAAAGAAAAAGAAAGAAGAGGAGGATGCAATGCTAGATAACATCGAGGTATCTCCCCTTGAAGTACCTCTAGTCAGTACATGAGCCAAGCTCTCCGATGTCAGTTCCTCCCAGGGGCAAGAAGAGGAGGTATTCAATCTCACCAGGCTCATGTACGATCAGTTATCCTTCAAAATCCGACGGGAGAAAAGGAGATGCGTGGCGCGAAATCCTTCTGCCTCATCCACAGTCGCGACAGGAAAAGACATAGTCCTTGATACTAGGACTAATCCTGTGATGATAGCATCGGCCGACACATCTTTCGCTGCAACCACAGAAGAGAATGTAACCAGAATGAGTAGAGAGATCTTCTCTCTACAAAATAGGCTACATGAACCATAGCAGCGGGAGGCAAGAGCAGAACAGAAAAAGACGGCATTGATAGAGGAGGTTCAACAACTCCGAAACAAAACTCTCCTTGTCAATGAAATGCCGCTTACCATTTAAAGGGAGGTCGATATATTAGAAACTACCATGAGGCAAGTTTGTGGGGAAATGTTTACCATAAAACAAACAGTCGCCCCCTTGGTGAAAGACCAAACGGAAAGTAAGCAAAGGCACGAGCAGTTAAACAAAGCCTCAGCTGCCTTGGACAGAATGATGGACTGGACAACATGGTACCCCCAGGCTCCTGTAAATTTTCCAAAGAAGGACTGGATTCACATGCAAAGTCCAGATCCGTATGAAAATGCAGTCCAAGGATAAGCTATCCAAGGACCTAAACAAGGTGATGGCTACATACGAACATCTGATCAGCGACATCGATTCGATGCACACCCTACATCACATTCCATCGCTGGGTGCATTGGATGAAAGGAAGACATGGGAGCAGGTGAATCAAGAGATCCAGTCATTTTTACAGCCCATTAAGCAAGCTGCTGCCACTTCTGACCTTGCAGCATCACAAGAGAACCTGGGCAAGTTTCTTGTCACGCCAGTCTGGGTCTACACCAATCTCGCCTCTCTGTCCAACCAGATATCACAGAAGAAGGAGACTCTAATCCAAAATGCCTTGGAGTGTATGCATCGGCTGAAAGAAGAGGTCCCTTTGGTTTCTCCCATAACAGCATATTATCAGACTTGGCAAAAATTCCTCAAAGGACAACAGGTTGATGCCGCTGATCTCACAATTGCGCGCACATCCTCATAGTCCGGTGGAAGTAGATCGCTGGTAACATTTGGAAATATGTCATAGGTCGTGCTGCTCAACCAGGTCGCAGGTCACATTGCCCAGCCAAGTCGCAGGTCACAGTTCCCTTCCAGGTCGCAAGGCAGCTCAACACTCAAGTAGGCGGAGAGTCAGGAAGCCCAAAGGGAAAAAATTTATCTATAAAACTCCCTCTGGGGAAAATGTGCCAGGATCCTTTTTTTTTTTTGGGACTCAAGAGTTGTAGAGAATTGTATTGCAAGATAACACTCTTTTGCATGTGAATATAGATACTTGTTTAAACTCCTTTTGGACCTGATGTGTTTTGCTGTGCGAACAGTATGAGTATTTCTTATACAATTTCGAACATCTTTTGTTTAATGAAGCTGCACTTTTAATGGCATCATTTACGCATTATGGTTCTCTGTACTTGTGTTAATGATGTTTAGTTCATTTTTCTTTCTTAATGGATGTTAATGACTTTGTTTATTAGCATTTGTTTTATCTTTCACGAATGTAAAGGGGGCATACCACCATAAATAATTGTATCTTTTGTGGTTAGAACAGCCTACAAGCATAACCCCAATGATGTGTTGTTAACAACACCTCCTTTGGCGTCTATGCGTCATTACTTGTCTCGCTACGCATACTGTTATATACGTGTTTAACACATCAATCATGTATCTTGTATCATTTGAATAAGTGTGTGTCCACAGGTTCAATCGAGTTCTTTTGAGACCAAAGGGAAGGTGACTTAAGCGGTAGCCAGACCCACACCCCGGACGAGATCCCTATTCCAAACGGTTCAATTGGGACTTTCTACCGGGGATATCCCCTACTGTTGGCCGGACAGATTTTCCCGTCAACATTTCATATTGAATTTCACACGTAAAGCTCGTAAATGTTATATTCTACCATGACCACAAAAGAAATGAGTGTCCAAAATCTTCAGAATTTTCGACAAATATAAGAGACAAACGTGGTTGAAAAGTTTTCACAAAGACAACTAATCAAGTCTTTAGAGGAATTGGTGACGATGAAAATCATCTTCAAAGTTGCAAAAGAATTGGTAAAGAATAAAAATGATGATATTGCAGCACTCAGAAAGAAATTGAAATTACCTCCTACAGAGCATCCACAGGCTAAGGATATTGTACAAGAAGCAAACCGAAAATATGAGATGATGAATCTCATATTACAGATGAGAACACAAATCAAGGAGATGGAAATTGAGATGGACAATTTAGTCCAAGAAAAATAAGCTGCAAAGACAAAAAATGTCCCTCCCATTGTTATTCTAATGGTGACAAAAACAGTTCCTTCAACTCTAGCAAAAGAGTTAGCTCCTAACGTCCTACTGGACATAGTAGTGCTAGTCACTTCTTCCACTACTTTTGCCAGTGAATCTTCCACTTCAGTATTTCAATAGTCAGATGAGGCCAGTAAACTCATTAAAGCCATGGAAGACATGTCAATACAAAACAATGAGATAAAAAGATTGAAAGAGAAAATCAAGAACCATGAATATGCTAAGAAATTAGCACAGATAAATGCTAAAACAGAGGAACAAAAGGCTAAAAGGTTAAGTGAACAACTCAAAAAGGTAGAAACAAAGTTAACCTTAAAAGAGCTCATGGCATACATTAAAAATCAACTATGGTCCAATATCCTTGAATCAGTCAATGATACTTGGCCATCCATTCAAGAGATTTATGAGTAGAAGGACTTGCTTAAGGCAACTAAAGATAAAATATTGAAGACCAAAGAAGAGTTAGGTGCCAAGCCTGAAGAAGCCTTAGAAATAATCAAGTTTCTCAATGCTAAAAACTAGCAAGAATTGGATCAAATAGGAATAACTGACAGAACAAAAACAATTATTGAGGTAAGAAAAGTACTTTCAAAGAAAATCTTGATGAAACAGTTGGAAGAAAAATGTCAAAATATGGACATGGCCATCACTAGATTCATGGTTAAGTTTGACACTTTAAGGAAAAATTTCCTTCAAATATTCTTGTTATCAATGATAAACTGATGACACAAGAAGATTACAATAAAAAGATAACGGAATTTGTCAAAGAACAGGTGAACAAGTCAGATTGGCAAGGGATTCCAACACGTAAAGTGTTGCATAAAAGCATTGAAAACTTGTTTTATTTACAACATGAAATAAAACACATTTTTGTAGTCAAGCCAACTTTTGAAAAGTACACTGACGCTGATGAGAACTTCAGGAAACTCACAAAGATTAAATTACCAGAGGTAGAGTTTTGGTAGAAGCTCACAGATTTTTTGTAAAAAATCAGTTTGCAATGTGAAAGGATAAAAAACAGAGTGTTGTTTTTTACAACAGTAAAAACAGATTTTCAGGCAGTAAAGCAGTCAAAATCGGCAGGTTAAAGTGTATCGGGATAAATAGTATCAGTTGTTAAAGAGTATCAGGTGAAAGATAAAGTTTTAAAACAGATTGAAGGTCAATTTCCAGTGTGAGGGACACTTCTACTAGCCAGCTGCACCCAAATCCAAACTGCATTACTATTTAATTTCAATAAATATGACAACTTGCAATTTGTTAAGCAGTTGTCACTATATTTTTGTAGAAGATATTTTATTTTCCAAAGAAAATTCCTATGATTGTTCTAGGATATTTTGTAATATTTTTTGTATAAATAATTCATCAATTACAGTACTGAGGGTGGATAATTGTTGAAGATTTCTATAGTTGTAGCAGTCTGAACCTAAGGGTTTTTGTTTCAAGCTCAAGTCAGAAGAATGGATTTCAAGGAATAAAGCATCATATTATTGGATTCATGGGTTGGGCCACTGAAGTGAAGTATTCTCTTATATCATTTGTCAATTTTCTTATGTTTTACATCCATTCATGAATGTGTTCTAAATTTTAATGTGAAACCAGGAATTGTTATATAAGAATTTGTTAAAACCACTCTGTTATTGACTGGTTTTCATTTTAATGTTTTTTGCTAATATCCAGACTAGGGAACCCTTAAATTCTCCCTAGTTTCAATTGACCCCTACATTTTCACTCCTTATCCGGATCAAAGAATTATTAATTGCTCTTTATCTCGATTAAAGCCACTTCACCAATCAACCTTTTAAGATCTTTAGTGACTCTGCTATCTTGCCCTTTGAAAATTTGACTTTAGACCTTGATCCTAATCTTTCTTATTGACACATTGACTCTATCTTCCCAATGGATTATATATCATCAGCTATCCATCTCATTAAGTTATTTTCCCACCAAACCAAATCAAAACACCAAATCCAATTTTCCCTATATAACTAGCCTAAAATCAAACATAAAAACAAAGTTAAATCTTAAAGAGAGAGCCCTCTATGAGCGTTAGGAAGGCTAGATCCTAAATCTTAAAAGTAGGTTTGTGGTTATCTCTAATATTCTTTAAACTATAAATCAAAATCTCACAAATTTGGGAATTATTATAGTGATAACATACTGGCGACTCAACTGGGGAACTAACCAATCCTCAGTTTTAAAATAGATCTTAAAGGAAATATTTTTATTATCTTTTCACCTTAAGACTGTTTCAATAAATTGTGAGTATATTTTCATAAAAAAATGTAATTCTGGCTTCCAGAAGAGTCTACTATACGAGGTCAAATCCAGATCCACAACTTGCGGTCGTAGTAGATAATCCTGACAGACTTGGGCAAAAGAATAAAAAAGTAGAGGATTTAGGTAATAAAGTTTCCTTACTTAGAGAAAATTACCTTCCAAAACAGTTATCAAGTATACAAGACATAGAATTTGATGTAAATTTTGAACATTCATTATTTAGGAACAAGTTAGAAAGTGAATTAAATAGTACTGTTATAAATCTTGATTTTATTTCATTTCTTGAAACTAAGAAGGAAAATATTTCAGTAGATTCTAAATCAAAGATTTTTGAGGTTTATGATAAACTTGATGCAATAAATACTACTATACTTAAGGAAACAGATGAAGTTATTTTTCAACATTCAGTTGAATTAATTGCTTTACCAGCTTATACCCCTAAGCCCTCTATCACTCATTTAGATACCAACCTTATAGAATCTGAAGCTTCATCTTTATTTACCACCACATCATCTATTATTTCCACCACACTTCATTCCATAGATCCACTTGTTCCTAAGAAACCATTTCAACCTAGAGTATTATTTCCATCCTCCACCACCTCTACTCCATTCACTAGTTTTTCTTCTACATTTTCTAATACATCATTTTCATTCCCAAGCACCTCTTCATATTTTCCAACTTCATCTTTTGGTTTCTCAACCACATTTGCTAGTACATCTTATTATATCCCAATATCATCTACAATTTCTTTAACTACATCAACAAGTACTTCTAGTTCTACCCCAACTACTTCTAACTTACCTCCTAGCCAAGCTAGAATTCAAGCCATGGCTACTAGATATGCTCGCTTGGTTCTACCAGCATAATTACATGACATGCCCTAGGATTATCAAAACAAAATACCTCAATTTGATGCAACCACTCAATATACTACCCAACAACATGTTAATAAGATGGCATACTATTTTGAACTTCATGAAATAGATGAGTCTAATGTCCAAATGATACTTTTTTCTCAAACATTAACTGGTGAGGTGAAAAAATGGTTTAGAGGATTAAATGATGGTAGTATTGCTGATTTAGAAAATTTCCATTGATTATTTATTAATAAATGGGAAAAGAAGAAAAATCCACTACAATCTGATCTGAATTTGAAAGCATAAAAAGGGCACCAAATGAAACAGTCCAAGATTATTGTACTAGATACAATAGCATTTATAATTTCATTCCTGCTAATCCTAAGCCTCCTCTAGATTTTGTTCTTCTCAAATTCCCTGATGGATTTGATACAGATATAGCCTATCAATTGAGAGAGAGGAATCCTGAAACTCTAGAACAGATGAAAAGTAATGCTATTAGTGTAGAGACAAATTTGTTGGATAGAAAAGCTAGATTAAGGAACGAAAGAAGAGTAACAATAAAAGAAGAAACATCTAGTTTAGATTTAAAAATAGATCAATTAGCAAAAAAAATAGAGAGAGGGATGGATAGGTTAGATAATATGGAAATGAAGCCACAATTGGATAACCAACCACAAATTAGAAATCCCAATTTTAGGAAAAGCACCAACACTAGAAAATCTAGAGAATCAACACCTGACCAAAAAATAAGACAACTTTTCCAAGAGAACTATGCTGAAATTTCTCATCAAAATGAAGATGATGAAGACACTATAAATCTAATGGGGATTAATGATGATAACAATAGTTTTCTTACACAATAAGATCAAGAGTTATATGATTTACAACAACTTCAATTAGATTTTGGTGAGTCATTTGATTACAAGAAAGGTTATGAGTTTGCTATCAATGAAGTACATAAGCAATATAACCTTAGAAGAAATAAAAACATAGAGCCTTCTACTAGGAAATATGTCCAAAAAAAAACAAAGAAAAAATTAGAGGCTCCCCCACTAAATTTCTGCAAATTCTCCCTAGGGAAAATAAGCAAAACTCTAGTTCATCTAAAAAAGATTCAAGTCCTAAAATTTCACCTAGTCCCAAAATTTTTGACATCACATATGATGTTGTCTAAACATCAATAGATTCACAAAAATATGCTACTATAAAGACAATTAATTCTTCTAAAACAACAATTTTAGACTCTAAAGCACCCACTGCTGATCCAAAATTAGTTGATCCAGAAGTTGCCGTTGCTAAAATGACTTCTGAAAATACGAAATTTGTAAAAACATCTACTGCTTCTCAAAATACTCCTGAAAAGAAAATAAAAAATAGTAAGACAATAGAAACACAAACAGAGAATGAAAAAACAGTTGTAGAAAAAGAAGACAAACCTACCCAAACTACAGTTACAAAAGAAGAGATAATTCAGCTAGGAAAATTACAAGCTCCATTTAATATCCAAGCTGAAATTGCCAAATTGAAAATACCAATTCCTTTGACAGAATTGGTGAAACATGATTTATACAAAACACCTATCATTGAAACTTTGAACATGAATGATGGAGAGGATTCAATGAAATTGAGTGATGATCAACCTGAACTAATTTTTGGTCCTGATGTTAATGGAAAACACCAAGATGGAGAAGTTCCACCGTTTTACATTAGATTAACTGTTCATGATCAAATATTACATAATGCAATGCTAGATTCAGTGGCTTCACACAATTTAATGCCAAAAGCAATAATGGAAACTCTAAATTTAGATATCACTAGGCCTTACAAAGATCTCTTTTCATTTGATTCTAGCAAAGTAAGATGTTTAGGTTTGATAAAAGATTTATGTGTCACATTAGTTCAATATCCTGGTAAAAGCATAGTCATGGACATTGTAGTAGCTGACATCCCTCCCAAGTATGGAATTCTCTTATCTCGCTCATGGGGAGCTAAAGTACATGGATCTCTACAACTTGATATCCCATATGTAACAATATCAGTTTTTCGCCAACCAAAGAAAATTTATAGAGAAACATTGATGAAATATATGGTGAGTAGCATAGAAAGACCAATAAATTATCCTATTTACTCTACACCTACTAACATGGATTCATTCATTTTAAGCAACTCTGAAATTGATATTGAAATCAAAACTGAACTAAAAGATAAAAACAAAGCACCAGACAGTGAAAACATCTTTGATGAATCATTATGGCACCTAGATTTTGATGGATCAGTCAATAAATTAGGAGCAGGAGCAGGAGTTTGGATACATAATATGGAAAACAATCATGCAAAAGGTCATGCTTTCAGATCAAATTTTAAATGTACCAACAACATGGCTGAATATGAAGCTCTTATTTTAGGACTGCAGATTGTTAGGAATTTAGGAGGTAAAAGAGTGTCAATTGTGGGAAACTTAGAGTTAATTGTGAAACAAATAACTGGAGAATATTCTATTTATAATCCAAGATTAAGCCGATATAGAGACACCATTTTAGATTTAATTAAGGAACTATTAGAATGTGATTTTTCTGCAATACCAAGAAAACCAAATTTACAGGCACACTCCCTCGAAAATTTTTCTAGTACCTATAACCTGCCATTTCAACCAAAACATAGATACACTGTAGAAGTCAAACACAGACCTATAATTCCCTATAATCTTAAATATTGGAAATTTTTTTCACAAGATGAACAGATTTATCATTTCATGAACAATGAAGGAGAATTTTAGGGTTTTAATATAGACACAGACTGTACAACAGATCAGTACTTAGATAGTGAGATTGATTTAAATAATGTAGATATAAATAATGTAGATTTTGCTAAACCTACTAAATTTAGTCAATTAGACATATATAGTTTAGAAAAAGTAGAAATTGAAGAGTTAGTAGATAATGAATCTGATATTTTGAACCTCAAAGATAACTTTTTACCAAAAGGATTAGCCCCTTTAGAAGATCTATTTGACTCTAATGATATTGCAAGAAAATCTAAGATGGAGCCACTAAGATCTGATATTGAGGAATATAATATAGGTACAAAATTAAAACCTAATATGATTAGACTTTCAAAAAGTTTACCTCAGGAAGAAAAAAAAATACATAGTTTTTTTTAAGGAATTTCGGGATGTATTTTCTTGGAGTTATGAGGACATAAAATCCTATGACACTAGCATAATACAACATAAAATACCTATAAAAGAAGACCAAAAACATTTTAAACAAAATTTAATAAGGATCAATCCTATTTTGATTCCTTTAATTGAGAAAGAGGTAAAAATAATGTATGGTGCCCAAATAATTGCACCAATTAGATTTTTTGATTGGATTTCTAATCTATTTCCCACTAGGAAAAAGACATGAGAAATTAGATTATGTGTTGATTTCAAAAATTTAAATAAAGTGTCCTTAAAAGACAACTACCCTTTACCAAAGATGGATCACATTTTACAAAGGTTGGTTGGTTCTTCCATAATTTCATTGTTAGATGGATTCTCTAGATATAACCAGATTCTAGTACAACCAGAAGACCAAGCTAAAACTGCTTTTACTACTCCATGGGACACTTTTATGTATGTAAAAAAGCCTTTTGGGTTGATGAATGCAAGAGCCACTTTTCAAAGAGCCATGGATATAGCCTTTGCTAAGGAAATTGATGAATTCCTAGTGATTTATTTCGATGACATTATTGTATTTTCAAACAATGATTGTGAACATTTGGATCATCTCAGGTAAGTCTTTCTTAAATGCAGGAAATTTGGCATCTCTCTAAATCCTAAGAAGACTTTATTTGGATTGGAATAAGGTAAATTACTATGACATATTATATCTAAAGGGGGAATTAGGATAGACCTAGCTAGAATAGAGGCAATTCTAAACATTAGTCCTCCTAGGAACATTAAAGAATTACAAGCTTTTCTAGGTAAAATTAACGTTCTTAGAAGATTCATCTCAAATCTAGCTGAAATAATCACGGAACTTAACATTATGCTGAAAAAGGACTCAGTGCTTAAATGAAATGTTGAAGCCAAACAATCATTTGAATCTATAAAACAAGCCTTAACAAAAACACCAGTTCTTATAAGTCCTGACTTCAAAAAGGATTTCATTATTTTCTCCTTTGTTTCAGAACATATTATTGCTACAGTTTTACTACAGAAAAATGACCAGGGCTATGAGCAGCCCATTGATTTGTTTAGAAAATCACTCAGAGATGCCACTTTAAAGTATAATATAATTGAAAAGCAGGCACTATCATTAGTGAAAGCATTCAAAGACTTTAGAGTGTACATTCTTTATCATATATGAGTGCTTATGTTCCAAATGTAGTTGTAAAGGAAATTCTAACATAGAATGGGCCTGATGGTAAAAGAGGCAAGTGGATTGCCACAATTTTGGAATATGACATAGAAATCAAACCCACCAAACTCATAAAAGGTCAAAGATTATCCAAACTCATGGCCGAATCAAATTTTCATGGTTTAGATATTAATTTCATTTCCCAAATAGATGACTTTGAGGGGAGATGGTGACTCTAGAGATCAAGAAGCCTTTTCGTGCTCACCATGGTGTGCAGATATTATATTTTTATTACTAAATGGCAAGCTCCTCCCGATTATCAAGAACAAAAGCTAGATTTTTAAAATTAAAGGCAAGAAGATTTATATCATAGACACCTGTATCATTTTTGGAAAGATCATGGTGGAATTTTAGCTGAATTATTTTCTTAAAGAATAAGCTAACAAATTTTTAGAAGAATTTCTTCATGCAGTGATTGTGGAGGACATCTCTACTAGAAGACTACTACGTACAAAAATCCATAGAGCTAGTTTTTAATGGCCTAATTTGTTTCATATGTTAAAAAGTATGTGACCTCCTCGCTGCTGGGCGCCAAGTATTTGAAGGAAATAAAAAGATGTTACCCCCTACCCCTTAAACCCATCTCAACAGAATGCCTTTTCAATAATGGAGTCTTCACTTCATTGGTGAAATTCACCCTCCATCCTCAACTCCAACATAAGTGGATTCTGGACACCATCGACTATTTTACTAAGTGGATAGAAGCCATACCCTCAGTGCCATTGACACTCGTCATAATTTCCTTAGAAAACATCGTATTCTCAATATTTGGATGTGCCGAAAATATTATCAACAGAATGGCTGCATTCAACCAAAAGATGATTGAATTCCCCCGCCATAAATACCACATTACCCTTAGCCATTCTACTACATATTACCCTCAAGGTAATGGCCTCGCTTGAATCCTATAATAAAAGCTTTCAGAACATCATCAAGAAATTACTAGAAGATAACAAGATCCCTCCCCACAATGTGTTCCAGTACTAAAAACCTTCAGTTATAAAGACTCAGATCATTTCTCTGACTTATGGTGGGACCAGACCCATGTCTTAATGACTGGTTGGCACTAAGTATTGGATCCTAAATCATTAAAACCTTTCCCCTTCTTAAAAAAACCCTTTTTCCTGAACATCACTCCCTTTTCCTAAGTTAAAACACCTTTTTCACTTAGAAAAGTAAAAAACCCTTTAAATAATTTCCATTTCATTCAAAAAACCAACAAAAAAATATTTATCCTAATTATAAGTGTTAAATTATTATATTGGGAATTACAATGAAGAAAACCCACTTAAAAAATCATATTTTACACTTTACTTAGTGTATTTGTGTATTTCAGCTCATTTATTTAATTCATTAACCTTTAATTTATTTACTAACTCCCTATAATCCTTCCACCACGTAATATATTAATTCATGAATATTAAAATATCCCAACCCATACTTTCTTGTTTATCCTATGGTTTAATTTCCCCATGTGATATATTCCCGCTCCTCATAGGTTTAAACTATTGTTTTATATCCACCCCAATGTTTACATTACACCTACATATATTTTATTTGCTGTGTAAAACATACCAAACCCGCCTATTTCACCTATCCCAGTTAACATTATAACTATATGTTAAAACTTCCTGCTAACATATAAAACCAAAACCTACCGCATAAAAGACTCCCAAGCCCCACGCACATTACCCCGTAACTCCATCGATCAATCTCGACTATTCGCATCCATTCAATAGATCCAACGGCCTAGAACCCATATCTCAAATACAATGGTGCACGAATTAAATGAATTTAGATTTGTGATATAAGCAGTTTTTCCCCGCTCTCTCTCCTGCACAAGTCATTTTTTCACTAGATCGCATTTGTTTAAGCAAAATAGTTTACCACCTTCCGGCGATGCGATAACTACTCAGTAGTAAATAAACTCCCTGCACCTAAACCACTTTCAAAGTGACTTGACTGTTATTAAATGCGAACATTGTTTCAATCAAAAACTTTATAAAACATCAGATTTATGCGTTTAAACCTTTCTCTTGTGTTTTTCTGCTCATAAACTGTTCCCGACTACTAAAGAGACGTTGCTGCCTTGTTTTCACATAAAAACCAACAAAATTCAGTCAAAAATCACTGTTGCGACCGATCAAAGCTTCTATTTTTTGTTTAAAAGGACCTCAACAAGATTTTTAAAGCTTCCAGAGGCCCAAAAAACCCTTTTCGAGTCAAATTCCTAAATTTATAGCTATTTTTCAAGAAAAATACCCATCCATCATCTGAAAAGAAGCATACTCTTGAAATTGACCTTTTAAAGCCTATTTTCCTAAAGAAACATCGTTATTTCCTCATATATACATCTCTACTGCAAACCCTGCAAATTTCACAGTTTATGAAAGTTGTAAGTTGTTTTTAAAGTAGAATCTGATTTCTTTAGCCATTTGCAGACCTTTAGAAACCCTCTGAATAAGTTAGAGCCTTTTTATAGTGATTATAAGCCCTTAGTGCATGAATTTTATTTTTTTTAGGGTTGTTTCATTAAAGGAAAATACAGTAAACCATTGTTATGTTTTTCCCGAGTCTGTATGTTGGCAATATGATGCTGAGTGTTGTCCTTGATGACAACCCACTTGATGAAGATGATGGAAACCTACTTAATGAAGTTGTTCTTGATGAGCTTGTGAATGATATACATCCGATGTATCTACAATCAGTATAGAAGGTGCAGAAGAAAGAATTTCCAGAATGGGCCAGAACAGTGATGAAAAGTGTATGTCACAAGGAATACGCGAGTTTGTCTAGGGGAAGTCGTGTATGCACGCAGGAAATAACGTACCAAGTCGCGTATGCTCAATTGCGCTCTAAATATGTAAAACCAGGGGTTAATACCATGGTATTGACCCATTGGATTGAGCGCTAGATTGTCTATTTGATCCCGTCCATGAATACCATCGGAAGTGATGTGGTTTTGACTCATGGTATTGATGAAGGCCAGATCTATATAAGGAGAAGAAAATCATTGTGCATGGGGGTGAAAGTGTCTAGGCTTTAATGAATACTTCACTCTGAAGTATATCTGCATGGTTGAACTCTACTCTTGATTGATAGATCTGAATCTATGATGCATCTATGAACATGGTGAAGGTTAAAGATCTCTAGATCTAGAAATGGTGAATCTCTTGGATGATCTGAAAAGAAGTGATGAAGACTTGGCGCAAATCTGCTAAAGAACTTGAAGAAATCTGGGTAAGTTCGTAGATCTGATCTGTTGTGCAAAGTTTATCTTTTACAGATCTATACGCAGGTTCAGTTCGTGAAAAGCGCGTGTATACGCGGATCTGTTTCAACAAAGTCGCGTATGGACAGTTAGGGTTATTCTGGTAAATGCACAGATGTATACGCGGGTTCACTTCATAAAAAGCACGTATATACGCGGGTTTTATTAAATAAAAGCGCGTATGATATCTGATCTTATGGTTGCTCAAGTCTGGGTTATCTCTGATATTCTGGTTACAGTGGTTTCATCGTTCAGTTTGATGCATTGGGCAAAGGTTGTTTATTGACAAGTAAAGGGTTGTGTTGGAGTTGTTTGATCCAGTTTGAAAATTGATGAACGTGGTCTGCAGTGGATCTGAGGGTTGAAACCTTCAGTCTGAATGTAGAAGCTTTCTGCCAGTAGAGGCTGGTGCTAATATCAGGGGGTAGTAGCTCCCTTCCAGGTGAGGCTGGTAAACGAGAGCAGGTTGCCCTTCCAGGAGAGGTCAAAATGAGAGAAGGTTGTAGCCTTCTCACAGGAGGGTGCCTGCAGACTCGGTATTGACAATATGATGTAGAGTGTTGTCCTTGATGGCAACCCACTTTGATGAAGATGATGACAACTTACTTGATGAAGTTGTGCTTGATAGAATATGTTCTTAATGAAGTAAATCTGATGTATCTACAGTGAGTACAGAAGGCAGTGAAGAAAGGAATTCATATTGTGCTAAATCTATGGTGAAAGAGTATGTCTCAAGGCATACGCGGATCTGTCTAAGGGAAGTCGCGTATGCACGCGGAAAAGAACGTGCAAAGTCGCGTATGGGCTAAAGTGCTCTAAAAGTGCAAAACCAGGGGTGACCACCATGGTATTGACCCATTGTATTGGGTAATGATCTGCCTAATTGACCCCGTCCAGGAATACCATCGGATGTAATGTGGTTTTGGGCTCATGGTATTGAAAAAGGGGCTCATGGTATTGACAAAGGGTAAACCTATATAAGGAGAAGAAATTCATTGTGCAAATCATGAGTGTGGGGGCAAGATGTCTGAGCTTGAATGAATACTTCTCTCTGAAGTAGATCTGAATGGAAAGGGTTACACTTGAATGATAAATCTGAATATATGATGCACCAATGATGAAGAAGGGGATCTAGATCTGAAATGTGCTTGTATTTGCTAGATCTGTTTATGGAATGATTAGATCCAAGAAGAGGCGAACATCTGTCTGTAGTGAAGGGTTAAATCTGTGTATCTGTTCTGAAGAAATGCAATGACCTAAAATCTCTAAAGAACCATACGCTAGTTCGCCGAAGAGGAAGCGCGTATATACGCGGCTTAGCTGAAAGAAAAGCGCGTATGCGCAATTAAATTGGTTCTATAATATGTACAGAAGTATACACTGGTTTGTGTGAATGGAAGCGCGTATATACGCGACATCAGTAAAGGAAAAGCGCGTATGCAAACTAGGGTTTGCTGAAGTATGAGGTATGAAATGTCTGATCTGATCTGCTGGGTTATAGCTATCTGTTGTTGATGTTTGACTGTGCTTAAATGAATGGAGTGGGTCCAGTCTGAAAATGTGATGAAACGTGGCCTACAAGTTGTGCTCTTTTGAAGTTTTTGGATCCAGTGTGAAAATTGATGAAACATGGTCCATAGAGGTGCTGAGGGTTGTAGCCTTCAGTCAGGGAGTCGTAGCTCCCTTCCAGGTGAGGCTGGTAAACGAGATCAGGGGGTCGTAGCTCCCTTCCAGGAGAGGCTGGTAAACGAGTCAGGGGGTTGGAGCTCCCTTCCAGGAGAGGCTGGTAAATGAGCGCAGGTGGGTGCCTGCGTGCTGGTAGGAGTCTGCACCATCACATATGTTGTAAGATGTTTTCTCTATAATAAAATATTGAAGGCTGAGCAACTGCAGCGGTGGTTTTCTCCCGACTTGGGTTTCCACCTAAAAATCCTCGTGTTCATGTGTGATGCTTTGTGTGATGGTTTATTCTATTCTTACTGCACATGTTTACTGTTTATTGAATATCTAATGAATAAATGATGGAATGGTTTAAGTGAAGAATTAATGACATAATTAGTTCTCTGTGTATACGCGAGTTTGATAAAGGGTATCCGCGTATATACGCGAGTATTCTTCAGGAAAGTAGCGTATGGGTTTTGAAGTAAAGAAAAGTAAAAAGTTTTGAATATGCTGTAAATACTGATTCACCCCCCCTCTCAGTATTTTTCCCAACAATTGGTATCGGAGCAGGTTCTTCTGCAGAAGCTTGATCGCTTGAAGAAGATCCGTCGCAATGGGAAGTCAAGAAGGAGTGATGTCTATAAAACCACCTCTATTCAATGGAAGCAATCTGATATTCTGGAAGGTACGAACAAAAGCGTATCTGCAAAGTCTTGGTGCAGATGTATGGGCAATCGTGGAAGAAGGCTATCAATACCCGGCAAGTATTCCTACTGATGCAGCTGAAAGGAAGAAGTATGAAACCAATGCCAAAGCAGTAAATGTCTTGTTAGGAAGCATGTCTGAATCAGAATTTGCTAAAGTGATGCGGCTACATTCAGCAAAAGAAATATGGGACAAAATCATTCTGAGCTATGAAGGAGATACAAAGGTAAAAAATGCAAAACTCCAAACTCTTAGAATTGAATATGAAAATTTGAAGATGCATAGTGATGAAAGTGTTGCCAGTTTCTTCCTTCGTCTAGATGATGTTATAAATCGAATGAGAAATTTGGGTGAAACCATAACTGATACTACTCTGGTGGAAAAATTCTTAAGATCCTTGACTTCAAAATTTGACTCTAAAGTCTCAGCTATTGAAGAAAGGCAAGATCTGCAAACTCTTACTATTGTTCAATTACATGGTATTCTGACTGCTTTTGAAATGAGACAAGGAGGTCCTTCTCAAATCAAAGAAGTTGCTTTTAAGGTATCTGCAAGAGGAAAAGAAAAGGAAGTCGTCAAAGAATCCAGCTACATATCCGATGAAGAAGAAGTGAATTTTGTGAGAAAACTCCAACTAGGAACTGGAAGATTCAAAGCTAAGCTTCCTTTCAAATGTTTTGAGTGTGGAAAAGTTGGTCATTATGCTGAAAAATGTCCGTATAAAGGAAAAGAAGTAGTAAGAAGGAATAAGAACCGATCTAGCTCTAAGAAAAGTTACTATACTAATGAAGACAGTGATGGGTCATCTGATAGTGAGGAAGAATGTGAAGAAGATCTTAGACTTCTCATGGCATTTGAACAAAAAGAAGAAAAGGATACTTTTATGGACGCTCTAGAGGAAAATGATTTTCTTGAAGAAAACAATCAACTCAAACTATGCTTAGAAGATTATAAAATTCTCTTAGAAGAACAAAAGATAATTAGAGAGACCATTGAAAAGCAGCTTGAAGAAGCAAAGAAACATATTGAAAAATTGGAATGTGAAGTGGTAAGTCAAAGAAAAGAAGTTGAGAAAGCAAAGACCTTGAATCTTAGATTTTCTAAAGGATCTAAAACTTTAGATGAGATTATCAAGGTACAACGTTCTCCTCTTATAAAGACAGGTCTTGGATATACCGGAGAATCTTCTCAAGCTTCAGCACCAAACTATCTAAAAGCAGCTACAGGTGGTTTACTACATTCAGCAACTCAGCAAGGGAATAAAGGATCTCTACGGGGAAAGCAGGACCATCTCAATTCAAGGAACACTAACAGGGATAGCTTTCAAATACGCTACACCCAACAGGTAAATTCAAATAGAAGATTCCATGATTGCAGAAATTTCTACTTCAATGGGCAATGTTTCACATGTCACAATTTTGGTCATAAAGCTGTTCAATGTGTTGCATATAAAACCATCATGACAAGAGAAGCAAGAAAGAAAAGGTTGGATACTGAACCAAAGAAGAATACCTATAACAATTTTTCTCCTCTTAAAAGTGAAGTTGAATGTACTTATTGTAATAACTTTGGCCATGAAGAATCTGAATGCAGGAACAAGATCCAGCCAAAAGAACATGTTCCCTCAAGCTCTAAAGTGTGGAAAAAGAAAGAACCGCCGGTTGAAAATTGTGGGATAGCATTATTTGCAGAAGGTGAATAAAATCAATGGTACATCGATAGTGGGTGTTCAAGACACATGACAGGTGACAAAAGCAAACTTCTTTCATATAATGCTCTAGAAAATGAAAAGAAAGTTACATTTGGAAATGATACTCTTGCTATAATTAAAGGAAAAGGGTCAATGTTTCTTAAAGAAAAGGTGAAGGCTAAAGATGTCATGTATGTGGATGGATTGAGGCATAACCTGTTAAGTGTAAGTCAAATGTGTGATCAAGGAACAAAAGTTGTTTTTAGTTCAAAAGAATGTGTGGTTCGTGATCTTGATACAGGTAAAATTATTATAAAAAGGAAAAAGAAATCCAAGCAACCTGTATATACCAAAAGGGCTACAAAGATCAATGTTACCTGAGCAAATCTTCAGAAAATTGGCTATGGAATAGAAGGCTGGGGCATCTGAGCTTCTCTCAAATCAACAAAGCGAGACTTAAATTGTTGTGATTACCCCTAACATAATTAATCCCTTGAAGATTCATTAAGCATGCAGAATCTTGTCAATTCGTTGTGGACTGAAGGTAGGATTAATGCCAAATAAGGATCATCAAGTAAGCCTCTTGAACTTATTCATACTGACATATGTGGACCTATGAGGAAAAATTCACCACGTGGGGAAGAATAATATATCTTATTTATTGATGATTTCTCTAGGATGTGTTGGATTGGGTTAATTAAACACAAAGATGAAGCATTTGAAAAATTTCAGATCTTCAAAGCACTGGTGGAAAATGAATTAGATCTAAAAATCAAATGTCTTAGATCTGATAGAGGAGGAGAATATACCTCAAATGAATTCCTTGAATTTTGTGAACAACATGGCATAAAAAGACAGTTCTTTGTAGCTGGAACCCCACAACAAAATGGCGTAGTAGAAAGAATGAATAGAACAATTCAACAAATGGCTAGAGCTATGATTGATGATTCTGGAATACCTCACACTTTCTGGGGAGAAGCAACACATACAGCAGCAAACATTCTCAACAAAGCTCATGTTCGGGTAAACAGTGATAAAACTCCATATGAACTCGGGTATGGTAAATCTCCCTCCGTAAAGCATTTTAGAGTTTTTGGAAGCAAATGCTTTATCAAAAATAATGATGAAAAGCTTGGCAAGTTCGAACCTAGATCAGATAAAGGAATTTTCCTTGGTTACTCATCTTCAAGCAAAGCATACAAATGTTATAATGAAAGGCTTCAAAAGATTGTTGAATGTATTGATGTTGTTATTGATGAGTCTCATGCAGCTCCTAAAGAAGAAAAACAAACAGCAAAAGAAGATGATGATGACTTATGGCCTTCTACATTTGATATAGACAGTGAATCCAATGATGAACCTGAAACTGATCTATCTGAAAAAGCTCCATCTAGATATGTTCAAAAGAATCATCCTGAATCTCAAATCTTGGGAGACAAGGAATCAGGTGTACGAACAAGGAGAACTCTTATGGGATCTTCTAGTCATATGGCACTTCTATCCACAATTGAACCACTCAATGTCAATCAAGCTAGCAGAGATGAATGTTGGAGGCAAGCCATGGATGAAGAACTTGTTCAAATTGAAAAAAATGACACTTGGGATTTGGTACCAAGACCTCATGATAAAAATGTCATTGGAACTAAATGGATTTTCAAGAACAAGTTAAATGAGAATGGGGATGTTGTAAGAAACAAAGCTAGACTGGTTTGAAAAGGGTATACTCAACAAGAAGGTATAGACTTTGAAGAAACTTTTGCTCCTGTAGCTAGACTTGAAGCCATCAGAATGTTTCTTGCCTTTTCAAGTTATCAACAAATCAAAGTTTATCAAATGGATGTTAAATCTGCTTTTCTTAACGGTGATCTAGAAGAAGAAGTATATATAGAACAACCGGAAGGATTCATTTTGGGAAATTATGCAAATCTTGTTTGTAGACTTAAAAAGGCTCTATATGGTCTCAAACAAGCTCCAAGGGCTTGGTATTATCGTCTTGACAAATATCTTCATCAACAAGGTTTTTCAAAGGGGTTTGCTGATAGCAACTTATACACAAAAGTTGAAAATGATAAACTATTGATTGTGGTTGTATATGTTGATGATATCATTTTTGGGAGTAACGAAGAATCTTTGAGTCAAAAATTTGCTTCTGTCATGCAACAAGAATTTGAAATGTCTTTACTTGGGGAACTAACATTCTTTCTTGGCTTGCAAGTGCATCAAACTGCAGATGGTATATTCCTATCACAAGAAAAATATCTTAAGCAAATTCTGAAGAAGTATGGCATGGAAGAATGCAAACTTGTAAGTACACCAATGATAACCGGATGCAATCTCAGTTCTCAGGATGATTCTCCCACGGTGAATCAACCAGAATACAGATCGATGATAGGGAGTTTACTTTATCTCACTGGGACTAGACCAGACATTATGCATGCTGTTGGGATTGTTGGACGATTCCAAGCTAATCCAAAAGAGTCTCATCTTCAGGCTATTAAAAGAATATTCAAATATCTTCAAGGAACTCAAGACTTTGGTCTATGGTATCCAAAGAATGTTGATCTTACTCTTCATGCTTACACTGATGCAGATTGGGCTGGAAGTGTTGATGATCGGAAAAGCACTAGTGGTGGTGCATTCTATATGGGACCCAGGTTAGTATCTTGGTTCAGCAAGAAGCAAAATTCTATTGCCTTATCTACAGCAGAAGCAGAATATGTGGCTGCCGCATCTTGTTGCACTCAACTCCTTTGGATGATGCAAACCTTACAAGATTTTCAAATCAAATGTACACCTCCTATCCCCATTAAGTGTGACAATGCAAGTGCCATCAGTATTTCAAAGAATCATGTTATGCATTCGAAGACCAAGCACATTCCCATCAAGTATCACTTCTTACGTGAACAAGTGCTTGAGCAAAAGGTGAAGTTGGAGTATGTTCCCTCCAAAGAACAAGTTGCTAATATCTTTACCAAACCTCTGCCCAGGGAAGCGTTCGAGTATCTAAGACAGAAGCTGGGAGTGTTCTCTGCCAGTCAAAAGAACAAATCTGCATAAATTTAGAATATGGCAGTGGATACGCGGGTTTCATGAAACACAGTCGCGTATATACGCGAGTTCCTGCACAGAAAACCGCGTATGTCTGATTGCTGACATGTTTTTGCTTGGAGTCAGCTCTCTTCAGCACAGCTGCAATGTTGTTTGGTATCTCTGATACTGTTCGGTATATCTGGTGGTGTTCCAGTTCTCATAATTCTTTTCTCATGTTTTGATAAAGATGCCTTGATGATTTGTTGGTGAAAGTGTTCAAGATGCACAAACTAAGGGGGAGCCTTAGTCATATGGAAAGGATGCTTGGATGCACAGATTCAGGGGGAGCTTTAGCGTTGCTGAGTATAATGCATTGTTGGCATTATGATGATTCTGAAATATGTTCTCCTTCTTGAGCACTTTCTGGTGTTGGTTATGAAAAGTCACATTTGTAATTTGATGAAAAGGTCTTGTTAAGACCCATGATGTAAGATTGTAATATTCAGTCTTGTAAGGACTTGTCAAATTTGTAAACCCATTTGGTTGGGTAGCTGAGTAAAATTTTGTAAACCCACTTGGTTGGGTAGTTGAGTCTCATATGTAAATCCACCTGGATGGATCTTTGATGTAAGTATGAGTCATTGGTGATAGGAAGTTCATAGAGTCATGTACTTCATTGAAAAATATGCTTGAAAATTCAGCATGAACTCAGGGGGAGAGTATGTTGGTTTTGGTCCGCCCTTTGCTCTTGATGTCAAAGGGGGAGAGTGACATGGTGTTTGATGAATGGTGTCAAAAATGGAGAGAGTGACATGGTGTCATTGTATTCTTAATGTACCTATCTGTTGTGGTAACCAAACACCATTGTGGTTTCCATCAAGTCCAAAGGGGGAGATTGTTGGAAATATGATGCAGAGTGTTGTCCTTGATGGCAACCCACTTTGATGAAGATGATGAAAACGTACTTGATGAAGTTGTGCTTGATAGAATATGTTCTTAATGAAGTAAATCTGATGTATCTACAGAGAGTACAGAAGACAGTGAAGAAAGGAATTTAGATTGTGCTAAATCTATGGTGAAAGAGTATGTCTCAAGGAATACGCGGATCTGTCTAAGGGAAGTCGCATATGCACGTGGAAAATAACGTTCCAAGTCGCGTATGGGCTAAAGCGCTCTAAAAGTGCAAAACCAGGGGTCATCACCATGGTATTGACCCATTGTATTGGGTAATGATCCGCCTAATTGACCCCGTCCAGGAATACCATCGGATGTATTGTGGTTTTGGGCTCATGGTATTGAAAAAGGGGCTCATGGTATTGACAAAGGGTAAACCTATATAAGGAGAAGAAATTCATTGTGAAAATCATGAGTGTGGGTGCAAGATGTCTGAGCTTGAATGAATACTTCTCTCTGAAGTAGATCTGAATGGAAAGGGTTACACTTGAATGATAAATCTGAGTGTATGATGCACCAATGATGAAGAAGGGGATATAGATCTGAAATGTGCTTGTATTTGCTAGATCTGTTTATGCAATGATTAGATCCAAGAAGAGGTGAACATCTGTCTGAAGTGAAGGGTTAAATCTGTGTGAAGTATCTGTTCTGAAGAAATTCAATGACCTAAAATCTCTGAAGAACCATACGCTAGTTCGCCGAAGATGAAGCACGTATATACGCAGCTTTGCTGAAAGAAAAGCGCGTATGCGCAATTAAATTGGTTCTATAATATGTACAGAAGTATATGCTGGTTTGTGTGAATGGAAGCGCATATATACGCGACATCAGTGAAGTGAAAGCGCGTATGCAAACTAGGGTTTACAACGAAGTACGTAGTAGAAATAGCCCGATCTATTACGGTGTATTCTTTATACGTATTCTATTGTTCGAGTTAATGTGGCATCGGTTTGGTTGTATGTTTGAGCTTAAATATTATGAAAGGGTCAGTCTGAAAATATGATGAAATGTGGCCTGCAAGTGGTGTCCTAAAGGAAGCTTTGGATCCAGTGTGAGAATTGATGAAACGTGGCCCATAGAGGTGCTGAGGGTTGTAGCCTTCAGTCAGGGGGTTGTAGCTCCCTTCCGGGTGAAATTTGTGTGAGATCGAGGGGGTGAAGCTCCCCTTCGAGGGAGAAGGCGGTAAACGACGCGGTGGGTGCACGTATCTTTGGTGAAGATACCGCAACCACACATATGTTGTAAGATGTTCTCTATAATAAAATATTGAAGAGGCGAGCAACTGCGGCGGTGGTTTTCTCCCGACTTGGGTTTCCACCTAAAAATCCTGGCGTTCATGTGTGATGCTTTGTGTGATGGTTTATTCTGTTCTTGCTGCACATGTTTACTATTTATTGAATATCTGATGAATAAATAAGAGAATGATTTAAGTGAAGAATTAATGACATAATTAGTTCTCTCTGGATCTCTGTGTATCTGTGAGTTTTTGAGTTTAATAAAGAAGTATCCGCATATATGCGAGTATTCTTGAAGGTAGCGTATGGGTTTTGAGTAAAGAAAAGTAAAGTTTTGAATATCTTTTGTAAATCTTGATTCACACTCTCGGTATTTTTTTCCCAACAAGCGGTATGAGTTTGCACCAGTACATGTTGTGAGAAGTTTTCTTAATAATAAAAATTGAAGACTGAGACGACGACAGCGGTGGTTTTCTCCCGAATTGGGTTTCCACCTAAAAATCCTGGTGTTCATGTGTGGTTGCTTATGTGTGATAATCATTCTGTTCTTCCTGCACTTGTTTACTGTTTTCTAAATATCTGATGAATGAGTAATGCAATGATCTAAGACAAGAACTAAATGCATAATTAGATCACTGGATATACGCGAGTTCTGTAAAGGATATCCGCGTATATACGCGGGTTTGCTTTAGGAAAGTTGCGTATGGTTTTTAAGAAAGAAATATCAAATTTTTATTGTTGCACTAAATACTGATTCACCCTCCCCCCCCTCTCAGTATTTTTCCCAACAATTGGTATCGGAGCAGGTCCTTCTGAAAAAGATTAACTGCTAGAAGGAAGATCAAGCAAGATGAGCAATCAAGATGGAACAGCATCTATCAAGCCTCCACTCTTTAATGGAAGAAATTTAATCTTCTGGAAAATAAGGATGAGATCCTATCTTCAGTCTATGGGAGCAGATGTATGGGCCATTGTTGAACAAGGATATCAATATCCAGCTGCAATACCAACAGATCCGACTGAAAAGAAGAATTATGAAATAAATGCAAAAGCAGTCAATGCTCTAATGGGAAGTCTAACTGAATCAGAATTTGTCAAAGTTATGCAGCTGAATACAGCAAAGGAGATATGGGACAAAATCATTCTAAGTTATGAAGGTGATGCAAAGGTAAAAAGTGCAAAACTTCAAACTCTCAGAATTGAATATGAAAATTTAAAGATGCATAGTGATGAGAATATTGCCAGTTTATTTTTACGTCTTGATGATGTTGTAAATCGTATGAGAAATCTGGGAGAAACAATCACGGAATCTACTTTGGTTGAGAAAATCTTAAGATCGCTAACGACAAAATTTGAATCAAAAGTCTCTGCTCTTGAAGAAAAACAGGATCTTCAAACTCTTACTGTGGTGCAACTTCATGGCATATTGACTGCATATGAAATGAGGAGAGGAGGATTATCTGAAGTCAAAGAAGCTGTTTTTAAAGCTTCTACAAAAGGGAAAGAAGTTCAAAAACCAGAATGATCAGGATATATCTCAGAAGAAGATGAGGCAAACTTTGTGAGAAGACTCCAACTAGGAACCGGAAGATTCAAAGGTAAGATTCCTTTCAAATGTTTTGATTGTGGAAGAGTTGGTCATTATGCTGCAAAGTGTCCTTATAAAGAAACATCTGCTAAAGGGAAAGAAGTAGCAAGAAGGAATAAGAACCGATCTAGCACTAAGAAAATTTACTATACAAATGAAGACAGTGATGGGTTATCTGATAGTGAGGAAGAATGTGAACAAGATCTTAGACTTCTCATGGAATTTGAAAATAATTCTAGAGATGATAAGGATGCTTTTATGGATGCTCTAGATGACAATGATTTTCTTGATCAAAACAATCAACTCAAAATATGCTTGGAATAAAGTAAAATAATCATAGAGACTCTGAAAAGGCAGAATGAAGAAGCAAAGAAACATAATGAAAAATTAGAATGTGAAGTAGTAAGTCTAAGAAAAGAACTTGAGAAAGTAAAGACTCTGAATCTTAGATTTTCTAAAGGATCTGAAACCTTATATGAGATTATCAAGGTTCAACGTTCTCCTCTTATTAAGACAGGTCTTGGATATACCGGAGAATCTTCTCAGGCTTCTGCACCAAATTATCTAAAAGCAGCTACAACTGGTTTACTTCATTTAGCCACTCAGCAAGGGAATAAAGAATATTGACAGGTAAAGCATGATCATCACAATACAAGGGATATATCTCAAAGAAGCAACAATCAACAGGTAAATTCAAATAGAAGATTTCATGATCGCAAAAATTTCTACTTCAATGGACAATGTTTCTCATGTCACAATTTTGGTCATAAAGTTGTTCAATGTGTTGGATATAAAACCATCATGACAAGAGAAGCAAGAAAGAAAAGGATGGATATTAAACCAAAGAAGAACACCTATAACAACTTTTCTCCTCTTCAAAATGAAGTTGAATGTGCTTATTGCAATAACTTTGGCCATGAAGAATCTGAATGCAGGAGCAAAGTCTAGCCAAAACAACATTTTCCTTCAAGTTCCAAAGTATGGAAAAAGAAGGAATTACAGGTTGAAAATTGTGGGATAGCGTTAATTGCAGAAGGTGAAGAAAATCAATGGTACATTGATAGTGGATGCTCAAGACACATGACATGTGACAAAAGCAAACTTCTTGCATATAATGCTCTAGAAAAAGAAAAGAAAGTTACATTTGGAAATGATACTCCTGCTGTAATTAAAGGAAAAGGGTCAGTGTTTCTAAAGAAAAGGTGAAGGCTAATGATGTCATGTATGTGGATGGATTAAGGCATAACCTGTTAAGTGTAAGTCAAATGTGTGATCAAGGAACAGAAGTTGTCTTTAGTTCAAAAGAATGTGTGGTTCATGATCTTGATACAGGTAAAACTATTATAAAAGGGAAAAGAACTCCAAGCAACCTGTATGTATTGAAGAACTGCAAAGATCAATGTTACTTGAGAAAATCTTCAGAAAATTGGCTATGGCATAGAAGGCTGAGGCATCTGAGCTTCTCTCAAATCAACAAATCAAGCAGACTTCAAGCTGTTCGTGGTCTTCCCAATATTACTCTACCAGAGAGTATCATATGCAAATCTTGCCAATTCGGTAAGCAGACCAGAGTTCAATTTAATGCCAAAGAAGGATCATCAAGTAAGCCTCTTGAACTCATTCATACTAACATATGTGGACCTATGAGGAAAAATTCACCACGTGGGGAAGAATACTATATCTTATTTATTGATGATTTCTCTAGAATGTGTTGGATCGGGTTGATTAAACACAAAGATGAAGCATTTGAAAAATTTCAGATCTTCAAAGCATTGGTGGAAAATGAATTAGATCTAAAAATCAAGTGTCTTAGATCTGATCAAGGAGGAGAATATACATCAAATTAATTCCTTGAATTTTGTGAAAAACATGGCATAAAAAGAGAGTTCTCTGTAGCTGGCACTCCACAACAAAATGGCATAGCAGAAAGAATGAATAGAACAATTCAACAAATGGCTAGAGCTATGCTTGATGATTCAGGAACTCCTGACATTTTCTGGGGAGAAGCAACACATACAGTAGCAAACATTCTCAACAAGGCACATGTTCGGATAAATAGTGACAAAACTCCATATGAACTCTGGTATGGTAATTCTCCCTCTGTGAAGCATTTTAGAGTTTTTGGAAGTAAATGCTTTATCAAAAATAATGATGAAAAGCTTGGCAAGTTTGAACCTAGATTAGATGAAGGGATATTTCTTGGTTACTCATCTTCAAGCAAAGCATACAAATGTTACAATAAAAGGCTTCAAAATATTGTTGAATGTATTGATGTTGTCATTGATGAGTCTCCTGCATCTCCTAAAGAAGAAAAACAAGCAACAGAAGAAGATGATGGTGATTTTTGTCCTTCTACATCAAATGGAAATGATATAGACAGTGGATCCAATGAAGAACCTGAAGATGATTTATCTAAAAAGGCTCCATCCAGATATGTTCAAAAGAATCATCCTGAATCTCAAATTTTGGGAGACAAGGAATCAGGTATACAAACAAGGAGGACTCTTGTGGGATCTTCTAGCTATCTGGAATTTTTATCCACAATTGAACCACACAATGTTAATCAAGCTAGCAAAGATGAATGTTGGATTCAAGCCATGAATGAAGAGCTTGATCAAATTGAAAAGAATCAAACATGGGATTTGGTACCAAGACCACATGATAAAAATGTCATTGGACCTAAATGGATATTCAAGAACAAGTTAAATGAGAATGGGGGTGTTATAAGAAACAAAGCTATAATGGTTTGCAAGGGGTATACTCAACAAGAAGGTATAGACTTTGAAGAAACTTTTTCTCCTGTAGCTAGACTTGAAGCCATAAGAATGTTTCTTGCTTTTTCAAGTTTTCAACAAATCAAATTTTATCAAATGGATGTTAAATTTGCTTTTCTCAATGGTGATCTAGAAGAAGAAGTGTATATAGAACAACCGGAAGGATTCATTTTGGGAAATGATGAAAATCTTGTTTGTAAACTTAAAAAGGCTCTATATGGTCTCAAACAAGCTCCAAGGGCATGGTATTATCGTCTTGACAAATATCTTCATCAACAAGGATTTTCAAAGGGGTCTGCTGATAGCAACTTATACAAAAAAGTTGAAAATGATAAACTATTGATTATGGTTGTATATGTTGATGATATCATTTTTGGGAGTAACGAAGAATCTATGAGTCAAAAATTTGCTTCTGTCATGCAGCAAGAATTTGAAATGTCCTTACTTGGGGAACTAACATTCTTTCTTGGCTTACAAGTGCATCAAACTACAAATGGTATATTCCTATCACAAGCAAAATATCTTAAGCAAATTCTGAAGAAGTATGGCATGGAAGAATGCAAACATGTAAGTACACCAATGATAACCGGATGCAATCTCAGTTCTCATGATGATTCTCCCACGGTGAATCAACCAGAATACAGATCAATGATAGGAAGTCTACTTTATCTCACTGGGACTAGACCAGACATTATGCATGCAGTTGGGATTGTTGGACGATTCCAAGATAATCCAAAAGAGTCTCACCTTCAGGCTGTTAAAAGAATTTTCAAATATCTACAAGGAACTCAAGACTTTGGTCTATGGTATCCAAAGAATGCTGATCTTACTCTTCATGCTTACACAGATGCAGATTGGGCTGGAAGTGTTGATGATCGGAAAAGCACTAGTGGTGGTGCATTCTATATGGGACCCCGGTTAGTATCTTGGTTCAGCAAGAAGAAAAATTATATTGCCTTATCTACAGCAGAAGCAGAATATGTGGCTGCCGCATCTTGTTGCACTCAAATCCTTTGGATGATGCAAACCTTACAAGATTTTCAAATCAAATGTACATCTCCTATCTCCATTATGTGTGATAACACAAGTGCCATCAGTATCTCAAAGAATCCAGTTATGCATTCGAAGACCAAGCACATTCCCATCAAGTATCACTTCTTACATGAACAAGTGCTTGAACAAAAGGTGAAGTTGGAGTATGTTCCCTCCAAAGAACAAGTTGCTGATATCTTTACCAAACCTCTGCCCAGGGAAGCATTCGAATATCTAAGACAAAAGCTGGGAGTAGTCTCTGCCAGTCAGAAGAACAAATCTGCCTAAAATTAGAAGATTAAATTGGATACGCGGGTTTCCTGAATGGCAGTCGCGTATATACGCGAGTTCATACACAGAAAACTGCGTATGGTTGGTTGTTGACAAATTTTAGGGGTCAGCATTTCTCAGCACAGCTGCAGTACTGTTTGGTATCTCTGATGATGCTTCAGCTCTTATATTTTTGTTTCTTTCTTTGATATTGGGTGAATATGCCTTGATGATTTTCTGTTGAAAGTGTTTAGGATGCACAAGCTAAGGGGGAGTTTTGGTCACTTGGAAAGGATGCATTGGTTGTACAGTTTCAGGGGCAGCATTAGCCTTGCTGGGTGTAATGCATTTTTGGCAGTATGATGATTCTGAAATATGATCTCTCTCTTGAGGTCCTTTTGGTATTGGTTATAAAAGTCATATGTGTAATTTGATGAAAAGGCTATGACCTATGATGTAATTTGTAATATTCAGCCATGTAAAGGGCTTGTTCAAATTTGTAAACCCACTTGGTTGGGTAATTGAGTCAAAATGTGTAAACCCACGTGGTTGGGTACTTGGGTCACATATGTAAATCCACTTGGTTGGATATTTGATGTAAGTATGAGTCCTTGGTGATAGGAAAGGTCATAGTGTCATGTACTTCATTGAATAATAGGTTTGAAGATTCAGCTTGAACTTGAGAAGAAAAACCTTGTGTTGGTTTGACCCGCCCTTTGCCCTTGATGTCAAAGGGGGAGAGTGGCATGGTGTTTGAATAAGGGGAGAGTAACGTGGTTGTTGTACAATGATTAGAATCAATGTATATATCTGTCCTGGTGCTCAAACTCCATTGTGGTTGCCATCAAGTCCAAAGGGGGAGATTGTTGGCAATATGATGCTGAGTGTTGTCCTTGATGGCAACCCACTTGATGAAGATGATGGCAACCTAATTAATGAAGTTGTTATTAATGAGCTTGTGAATGATATAAATCTGATGTATCTACAATCAGTATAGAAGGTGCAGAAGAAAGAATTTCCAGAATGGGCCAGAACAGTGATGAAAAGTGTATGTCACAAGGAATACGCAAGTTTGTCTAGGGGAAGTCGCGTATGCACGCGGGAAATAACGTACCAAGTCACGTATGCTCAATTGTGCTCTAAATATGTAAAACCAGGGGTTACTACCATGGTATTGACCCATTGTATTGAGCGCTGGAGTGTCTATTTGATCCCGTCCAGGAATACCATCGGAAGTAATGTGGTTTTGACTCATGGTATTGATGAAGGCCAAATATATATAAGGAGAAGAAAATCATTGTGCATGTGTGGAAGTGTTTGGGCTTTAATGAATACTTCACTCTGAAGTATATCTGCATGGTTGAACTCTGCTCTTGATTGATAGATCTGAATCTATGATGCATCTATGAACATGGTGAAGGTTAAAGATCTCTAGATCTAGAAATGGTGAATCTCTTGGATGATCTGAAAAGAAGTGATGAAGACCTGGCGCAAATCTACTGAAGAACTTGAAGAAATCTAGGTAAGTTCATAGATCTGATCTGTTGTGCAAAGTTTATCTTTTACAGATCTATACGCAGGTTAAGTTCGTGGAAAGCGCGTGTATACGCGGATCTGTTTCAACAAAGTCGCGTATGGACAGTTAGGGTTATTCTGGTAAATGCACATATGTATACGCGGGTTCACTTCATAAAAAGCGTGTATATACGTGGGTCTGATTAAATAAAAGCGCGTATGATATCTGATCTTATGGTTGCTCAAGGTTGAATGTGTTTCTGCATATTTATTCTGAAGTCTGGGTTATCTCTGAT
The DNA here is from genome assembly GCA_034641835.2 of Pinus albicaulis. NCBI lineage: Eukaryota > Viridiplantae > Streptophyta > Pinopsida > Pinales > Pinaceae > Pinus > Pinus albicaulis. Next base: position 547,545,427 of record CM076581.1, on the reverse strand, counting down.
ATTCTGGTTACAGTGGTTTCACTGTTCTGTTTGATGCATTGGGAAAAGGTTGTTTATTGACAAGTAAAGGGTTGTGTTGGAGCTGTTTGATCCAGTTTAAAAATTGATGAACTTGGTCTGCAGTGGATCTGAGGGTTGAAACCTTCAGTCTGAACGTAGAAGCTTTCTGCCAGTAGAGGCTGGTGCTAATATCAAGGGGTAGTAGCTCCCTTCCAGATGAGGCTGGTAAACGAGAGCAGGGGGTTGTTGCTCCCTTCCAGGAGAGGTCAAACAGAAGGTTGTGCCTGCTGTGTAGTGCCTCGCGCACTGTACGAGCCCACACCTCAAAGACATGTTGTGAAGAAGATTTCTTAATAAAATTGAAGACCGAGACGATGGCAGTCATGGTTTCTCTCTCCCGAATTGGGTTTCCACCCAAAAACTCGTGTTCGTGTGGTTGCTCATGTGTGATGATTATTCGTTCTTCCGCACTTGTTGCTCGTTTTCTAAATATCTCGATGAATTATATATCTCGATGAATAAGTAATGCAATGATCTAAGTCAAGAACCAAATGCATAATTAGATCACCTGATACACGCGAGAGTTCCGTAAAGGATATTCGCGTATATACGTTGGGTTTGCTTCGTGAAAGTTGCATATGGTTTTTAAGAAAGAAACAAATTTTTTATCATTGTCCGCACCGAAACACCGATTCGTCCCCCCCCCGCCCCCCCCCTCTCGCATTTTTACCAACACCTAAGAAAAGTTTTAAAGATTGATTTTGGGTCAAAATTGACAATTTGAGGCAGAGAAACCATAATTTTACCTGTTTCAGTCCAAAAGAAACCTCTGTCATACCAAAATACCTTCTGTAAATAGTCTAATCTTACAGAAGTGTATTAAAAACCTAAAAAATAGAGTTTTTAAGATCCAGAGGGCTAAATTGTTAAAAAACAAACCTAGTAATGGCATCTAAAAGCACAGTTGTCATCAATCCATTACAACCTCCTATTGTATATGTTGAACATACCCCTTTAGCTAATGTGTACTATAAAATCACTGATCCAATAACTAAATTCAATATTCTTGAGCTCCACTGCTGGAGCCAAGAAATTTTTTTGGATCAGGTAGATGAAGTAATTGTTTGAGAGTCTAATCTGCCAAAATTATATGTTGTTCCCCACACCCATCAGTGCCCTGAGGTCATTATATTGTTTCAAGCTCACTATTCTCCTAATAAAAGAGCAATTATCAATGTTGAGAAAGAAATATTATTTACTATTACTATTGAATATATAAACCAAATGCTTCATTTGCAGCCTAAACCCAATGCAGTCCCTTTGTCTATAGAAGCTCTTACAAATTTTTATCTGGCTTTAGACTTTCCTAAAAGATTGCAAATCTTTCAAACATTCATGCCCTCATATGTTGAAATTCCCAAGCTAAATCCTCCATATTCATCCTCCAAATTCCCAGAAGGATCAAGAAATATTATCTCAATGTTGTCTTTTGTCCTTGGTTACTTCACTAATGAACACAATGATGCATATATACTTGGTTTTTTGTCCATCTTTGTGCTTGGTCACCCCCCTGCAGTCATTTATAAATTTTTTGAGTATATAGCTGATAGTATCCATGAAAAACTTGTAAAACTTCCTACTAAAGGTGTATTTAGGTATACCTCCTCCCTCTTTCATATGTTCCTCTACTTCCAGTTAGATAAATTCCCAATAGTCCTTCAAAAGATGGATGTAGAGGGAAATGAACAGTCTATCATTTTATGGACTTCCTTAATCAGAAAGGAGTCAACTGAGTTCACTTATGCAGACTTCACAGACTGTTTTATTCACCCATTGGTTAATCTACTAAAAAACAGTGTACAACCAAGGATAAGTGACAAAATTAAGAAATTTTTACATCTATCAGAGTAGATCAGTACAGGTGATTGGTATTTATACCAAAACCACGTTGAGGTTAGAGTTTATGGGTCAAACCTTTTGCCCTATAAATTACCAAAGTATCTACCAATGAGATTGTTTGCCCTAGAATATATAAGACAGATTCTAAACTCAGATTATGTAAATTTTTTAGATGCTAAAAAGAAAACTCAGTTCAAATTTAAAAACCAAGTCGGTCCTTTCATATGCAACAACAATAAAGTAGGTGCGGAGGCAGCAAAACAGTTGCTAGAGTATAGTTTGATGGAAGCTTCCTATGGAACTATGATCCTTATGGAATAATTAGTAGGATGAGGGTGAAATGTAAATTAACCCCATATGTTCATGACAAGAATCCTGAAATTGAAAATTTTTCAAACCAAACGAAATGGTTGGAAAATACATTGATGGAATCTGTTAAGCAAGGTGATACTAGTCACACTTTGCAGACTCCAATTCAGGAGGAAAAAACCATAAAGAGAAATAGAGAATAAGGATCATATGCTACTGAAACAACCACAGAAATGAGATTCAATTGCAGGTACAAAAAGAAACCAAATATTAATCCAGCAAAAAAAAAAAAAGAAACAGTGGAAATTTTAGATGAAGAGAATCTAGAGAAAGACACCATGACTCCCACAGAGATTGAGAATCAGCAGCAACCTGCTAATTCCAACACACAAATGCTTAAGAAACAAAAAAGTGGGGAAGTATCTTCATCATAGCAGGAAGAGGATAAAGACATAGATACCAAAGAAAAGTGTAAAGAGATAAAAGCTAAACATGAGGAAATCAAGAATGAAATCTATTCACAATACTTGAAGGAGACTCCAGGAATTCAATATAGGCTACTTTCAACCTTTGATTATACAAATAAGAAATTTATAATGTAAGTAATTCAACCTATAGTGCCAACACCTAAAACAACAGAAAATTATAATAAGGTTGACTTTGAGGTAACAGTTCAAGACATTCATCCCTTGGACAAGATTGAATTTCACAAGAAAAGCTCAGAAATGTTATATTCTACCATGACCACAAAAGCAATGAGTGTCCAAAAGCTTCAGAATGCTTTCATAAATATAAGAGATCAGCTTAGGGTTGAAAAAGCTTCTTCATACGCTAAAGACACCAGAATAAAGTATTTAGAGGAATTGGTGATTGAAGTAGGGTATGACCCTTCTAACGTGAAAGCTGCAGAAGAATTGGTAAAGAAGAAAAATGATGATATTGCAGCACTCAGAAAGCAATTGAAATTTCCTCCTACAGAGCATTCACAGGCTAAGGATATTGTACAAGAAGAAAACCAAAAATATGAGATGATGAATCTCATATTATAGATGACAACACAAATCAAGGAGATGGAAATTGAGATGGAAAAGCTAGTCCAAGAAAAACAAGCTTCAAAGACACAAAATGTCCCTCCCACTATTATTCCTATTGTGACAACAACAGTGCCTTCAACTCTAGCAGAAGAGTTAGCTGCTAAGGTCCCATTGGCCATAGTAGTGCCAATCACTTCTTCCACTACTTCTGCCACTAAATCTTCCACTTCAGCAGTTCAATAGTCAGATGAGGCCTGTAAACTCATTAAATCCATGGAAGACATGTCACTAAAAAATAATGAGATAACCAGATTGAAAGAGAAAATCAAGAACCTTGAAGATGCCAAGAAATTAGCACAGATAAATGCTAAAACTGAGGAACGCAAGGCTAAAAGGTTAAGTGAACAACTCAAAAAGGTAGAAACAGAGTTAACCTTAAAAGAGCCCATGGCATACATTAAAAATCAGCTATGGTCCAATATCATTGAATCATCCAAAGATACTTGGCCATCCATTCAAATGATTTATGAGCAGAAGGACTTGCTTAAGACAGCTAAAGATAAAATATTGAAGATGAAAGAAGAGTTAGCCTGAAGAAGGCTTAAAAATAATCAAGTTTCTCAATACTAAAAATAGGAATAACTGACATAGCAGAAATAATTCTTGAGGTAAGAAAAGTACTTTCAAAGAAACACTTGATGAAATAGTTGGAAGAAAAATGTCAAAATATGGACATGGCCATCACTAGATTCATGGTTAAGTTTGACACTTTAAGGAAAAAAGGTCTTCCAAATATTCTTGTTATCAATGGTAAACTGATGAGATAAGAATATTACAATAAAAAGATAAAGGAATTTGCCAAAAAACAGGTGAACAAATCAGATTGGCAAGGGATTCCAATAGGTAAAGTGTTGCATAAAAGCATTGAAAACTTGTTTTATTTACAACATGAAATAAAACACCTTTTTGTAGTCAATCCAACCTTTGCAAGGTACATTGAAGCTAATGAGAACTTAACGAAACTCACAAATATTAAATTACCAGAGGCAGAGTTTTGGAAGAATCTCATAGATTTGTTGTAAAAAATCAGTTTGCAGTGAGAAAGGATAAAAAACAGAGTGTTGTTTTTTACAACAGTAAAAATAGATTTTGAGGTAGTAAAGCAGTCAAAATTAGCAGGTTAAAGTGTCTCAGGATAAAGAGTATCCGTTGTTAAATATTAGCAGGTGAAAGATAAAGTTTTAAAACAGATTGAAGATCAATTGTCAGTGTGAGGGACACCTCTATTAGCTAGTTGCACCCAAATCCAAACAACATTACTATTTCATTTCAATAAACATGACAACTTGCAATTTGTTAAGTAGTTGTCACTATCTTTTTGTAAAAGATATTTTACTTTCCAAAAAAAATTCCGATAATTGTTCTAGGATATTTTGTAATATTTTTTGTATAAATACTTCATAATTTGAAGTATTGAGGGTGGACAATTGCTGAAGATTTCTATAGCTATAACATTCTGAACCTAACGGTTTTTGAATCAAGCTCAAGTCAAAAGACTGGATTTCAAGGAATAAAGCATCATATTACTGGATTCATGTGTTGGGCCACTGAAGTGAAGTATTCTCTTATGTCATTTGTCAAATTTTTTATGTTTTACATCCATTCATGAATGTGTTCTAAATTTTAATGTGAAATCAGGAATTGTTATAATAGAATTTGTTAAAAGCACTCTGTTATTGAATGGTTTTCATTTTAATTTTTTCTGCTGATATCTAGACTAGGGAACCATTAATTACTCCCTAATTTCGGTTTACCCCTACCTTTTCACTCCTTATCCGGATCAAAGAATTCTTAATTACTCTTTATCTCGATTAAAGCCACTTCACCAATAAGCCTTTGAAGATCTTTGGTGACTTTGCTATCTTTCCCTATGAAAATTTGACTTTAGACTTTGATCCTAATCTTTCTGCTTGCAACATTGACTCCATCTGCCTAATGGATTATAGATCATTAGCTATCCATCTCGTTAAGTGATTTTCCCACCAAACCAAATCAAAACACCAAAACCAATTTGCCCTATATAACTAACCTAAAATCAAACATAAAAACAAAGTTAAATCTTACAGAGAGAGCCCTCTCTAAGCCTTAGGAAGGCTATATCCTAAAGCTTAAAAGTAGGTTTGTGGTTACCTCTAATATTATTTAAACTATAAATAAAAATCCCACAACTTTGGGAATTATTAGAGTGATAACATACTGGTGACTCCACTGGGGAACTAACCAATCCTCAATTTTAAAATAGGTCTTAAAGGAAATATTTTTATTATGTTTTCACCTTAAGACTGTTTTAATAAGTCATGAGTATATTTTCATAAAAAATTGTAATTCTGGCTTCTAGAAGAGTCTACTATACCAGGTCATATATCGATCCACAACCTGCTGTCATAGTAGATAATCCTGACAAAATTGGAAAAAAGAATTAAAAAATAGAGGATTTAGGTAGCAAAATTTCCTTAGTTAGAGAAAATTCCCTTCCAAAACAGTTATCAAGTATACAAGACATAGAATTTCATTTAAATTTTGAACATTCTTTATTCAGAAACAAATCAGAAAGTGACTTAAATTGTACTGTTATAGATCCTGATTTTATTTCATTTCTTAAAACTAAGCAGGAAACTGTTTCAGTAGATTCTGAATCAAATATTTTTAGGTTTATGATAAAATTGATGCAATAAATGCTACTATACTTAAGGAAATATATGAAGCTATTTTTCAACATTTAGTTGAATTAGGTGCTTTATCAGCTTATACCCGTAAGCCCTCTACCACTCATTTAGATGCCAGCCTTATAGAATATGAAGGTTCATCTTTATTTACCACCACATCATCTATTATTTCCACCACACTTCATTCCACAGATCCACCTGTACATAATCAAGCATTTCAACCTATATTATTATTTCCATCCTCCACCACCTCCACTCCATCCACTAGCTTTTCTTCTGCATATTCTAATACATCATTCTCATTCTCAAGCACCTCTTCATATTTTCCAGCTTCATCTTTTGGTTTCTCAACCACATTTTCCAGTACATATTCTTATATCCCAATCTAATCTGCAAGTTTTTTAACTACATCAGCAAGTACTTCTAGTTCTTCCCCAAGTACTTCCAACATACCTCCTAGTCAAGCTAGAATTCCAGCCATGGCTACTAGATATGGTCACTTGGTTCTACCAGCACAATTACATGACGTGCCCCAAGTTTATCAAAAAAAAATACCTCAATTTGATGCAACCACTCAATACACTTCCCAACAACATGTTAATAAGATGACAGACTATTTTGAACTTCATGAAATAGATGACTCTGATGTCCAAATGAGAATTTTTTCTCAAACATTAACTGGTGATGTGAAAAAATAGTTTAAATGTTTAAATGTTGGTAGCATTGTTGATTTAGTAATTTTCCATAGATTATTTATTAATAAATGGGAAAACAAGAAAAATCCACTACAAATCTTATCTGAATTTGAAATTATAAAAAGAGCACTAAATGAAATAGTCCAAGATTATTGTACTAGATACAACATCATTTATAATTCAATTCTTGCTAATCTTAAGCCTCCCCCAGATTCTGTTCTTCTCAAATTCCCTGATTGATTTGATACAGATATAACCTATCAATTGAGAGATAGGAATCTTGAAACTCTAGAACAGATGCAAAGTAATGCTGTTAGTGTAGAGAAAAATTTGTTGGCTAGAAAAGCTAGATTAAGGAATGAAAGAAGAGTAACAATAAAAGAAGAAACATCTAGTTCAGATTTAAAAATAGATCAATTAGACTAAACACTAGAGAGAGTGATGTATAGGTTAGATAATGTGGAAAGGAAGCCACAATGGGATAACCAACAACAAATTAGAAATCCCAATTTCAGGAAAAACACCAACACTGGAAAATATAGAGAATCAGCACTTGACCAAACAATAAGACCACCTTTCCAAGAGAACTATGCTAAAATTTCTCATCAAAATGAAGATGATTAAGACACCATAAATCTAATGGGGATTAATGATGATAACACTATTTTTATTACATAATAAGATCAAGAGTTATATGATTTACAACAACTTCAATTAGATTCTGGTGAGTCATTTGATTACAAGAAAGGTTATGAGTTTTCTATCAATGAAGTACATAAGCAATATAACCTTAGAAGCAAGAAAAACATAGAGCCTTCTACTAAGAAATATGTCCAAACACAAACAAAGAAAACAGTAGAGGCTCCCACCACTAAAGTTCTATAAATTCTCCCTAGGGAAAACAAGAAAAAATCTAGTTCATCTCAAAAAGATTCAAATCCTAAAATTTCACCTAGTCCCATAGTTGTTGACATCACAGATGATGTTGTCCTCAAATCAACAGATTCACAAAAATCTGCTGCTGTCAAGACAACTAATTCTACTAAAACAACAATTTTAGACTCTAAAACACCCACTGGTGATCCAAAATCAGCTGATCCAGAAGATGCCACTCCTAAAAACAGCTTCTGAAAATACAAAATCTAGAAAAGCATCTACTGCTTCTCAAACTACTTCTGAAAAGAAAATAAAAAACAGCAATACAATAGAAACACAATAGAGAATGAAAAAATAGCTGTAGAAAAAGAAGACAAACCTACCCAAACTATAGTTACAAAATAAGAGATAATTCATCTAGGAAAATCACAAGCTCCATTTAATATCTAAGCTAAAATTTCCAAATTAAAAATACCAATTCCTTTGACAGAATTGGTGAAACATGATTTATACAAAACACCTATCACTGAAACTTTGAATATGAATGATAGAGAGGATTCAGTAAACTTGAGTGATGATCAACCCGAACTAATTTTTGGTCCTGATGTTAATGGAAAACTCCAAGATGGAGTAGTTCCACCATTTTACATTAGCTTAAATGTTCATGATCAAATATTGCATAATGAAATTCTATATTCAGGGGCTTCACACAATTTAATGCCAAAAGAAATAATGGAAACACTACATTTAGATATCACTTGGCTTTACAAAGATATATTTTTCATTTGATTATAGCAAAGTAAAATTTTCAGGTTTGATAAAAGATTTATGTGTCACAATAGTTCAATATCCTTGTAAAAGCATAGTCATGGACATTGTAGTAGTTGACATCCCTCCCGAGTATGGAATGCTCTTATCTTGCTCATGAGGAGCTAAATTACAGGGATCTCTACAACTTGATATGTCATATGCAACAATATCAATTTTTGGCCAACCAAAGAAACTTTATAGAGAAAAATTGATGAAATATATGGTGAGTATTGTAGAAAGACCAAGAAATTATCTTATTTACTCTACACCTATTGACATGGATTCATTCATTTTATGCAACTCTGAAACTGATATTGAAATCAAAACTAAACTAAAAGATAAAAACAAAGCACCAGACAGTAAAAACATCTTTGATGAATCATTATGGCACCTAGATTTTGATGGATTAGTCAATAAATTAGGAGCAGGAGTAGCAGTTTGGATACATAATATGGAAAACAATCATGCAGAAGGTCATGCTTTCAGACTAAATTTTAAATGTACCAACAACATGGCTGAATATGAAGCTCTTGTTTTAGGACTGCATATTGTTAGGAATTTAGGAGGTAAGAGAGTGTTAATCATGGGAGACTTAGATTTAATTGTGAAACAAACAACTGGAGAATATTCTATTTATAATCCAAGATTAAGCCGATATAGAGACATTTTTTTAGATTTAATTAAGGAACTATTAGAATGTGATTTTTCTGCAATACCAAGAAAACAAAACTTACAGGCTCACTGCTTAGAAACTTTTGCTAATACCTGTAACCTTCCATTTCAACCAAATCATAGATACACTGCAGAAGTCAAACACAGACCTGTAATTCTAGATAATCTTAAATATTGGCAATTTATTTTACAAGGTGAAAATATTTATCATTTCATGAAAAATGAAGGAGAATTGCAGTGTTGTAATATAAACACAGTTTGTACAATATATCAGAACTTAGATAATGAGATTGATTTAAAAAATTTAGATGTAGATAATGCGGATTTTTCTAAACCTACTAGATTTATTCAATTAGACATAGATAGTTTATAAAAATTAGAAATTGAAGAGTTAGCAGATGATGAATCTGATATTTTGAACCTCAAAGATAACTTTTTACCAAAAGTATTAGCCCCTTTAGAAGATCTATTTGACTCTAATGATGTTGCAAGAAAAAATAATATGGAGCCACTAAGATCTGATATTGAGGAATGTAATATAGATACAGAATTAAAACCTAAGATGATTAAACTTTGAAAATCTTTACCTCAGGAAGAAAAAGAAAAATACATACTTCTTTTTAAGGAATTCCAGGATGTATTTTCTTAGAGTTATGAGGACTTAAAATCCTATGACACTAGCATAATACATCTTAAAAAACCTATAAAAGAAGACAAAAAACCTTTTAAACAAAATTTAAGAAGGATCAATCCTATTTTGATGCCTTTAATTGAGAAAGAGTTAAAAAGAATGTATGGTACCCAAATAATTGCACCAATTAGACATTATGATTGGGTTTCTAATCTAGTTCCCACTAGGAAAAAGACAGGAGAAATTAGATTATGTGTTGATTTTAGAAATTTAAATAAAGTATCCTTAAAATACAACTACCCTTTCCCAAAGATGGATTAGATTTTACAAAGGGTGGTTGGTTCTTCCATACTTTCATTGTTAGATGGATTCTCTGGATATAACCAAATTCTAGTCCAACCAAAAGACCAAGCTAAAATTGCTTTTACTACTCCATGGGGCACTTTTATTTATGTAAAAATGCATTTTGGGTTAATGAATGCAGGAGCCACTTTTCAAAGAGATATTAATATATCCTTTGCTAAGGAAATTGTTGAATTCCTAGGGATTTATTTAAATGACATTACTTTGTTTTGAAAGACTGATTATGAACATTTGGATCATCTTACGCAAGTCTTTCTTAAATGTAGTAAATTTGGCATCTCTCTAAATCCTAAGAAGACTTTATTTGGATTCGAAGAAGGTAAATTACTAGGACATATTATATATAAAGAGGGAATTAGGATAGACCCAGCCAGAATAGAGGCAATTCTAAACATTAGTCCTCCTAGTAACATTAAACAATTACAAGATTTTCTAGGTAAACTTAACTTATAAGATTCATCTCAAATCTAGCTGAAATAATCAGAGAACTTAACAATATGCTGAAAAATGACTCAGTACTTAAATGGAATGTTGAAGCCAAACAAACATTTGAATCTATTAAACAAGCCTTAACTAAAACACCAATTCTTATAAGTCCTGAATTCAAAAAGGATTTAATTATTTACTCCTTTTCTTTAGAACACATTGTTGCTGTAGTTTTACTGCAGAAAAATGACCAGGGCTTTGAGTAGCCCATTACTTTGTTTAGAAAATCACTCAGAGATGCCACTTTAAAGTATAATATAATGGAAAGTCAGGCACTAGCATTAGTGAAAGAAATCAAAGACTTTAGAGTGTACATTCTTTATTCACATATGAGTGCTTATGTTCCAAATGCAGTTGTAAAGGACATTCTAACACAGAATGGGCCTTCTGGTAAAAGAGGTAAGTGGATTGCCACAATTTTGGAATATGACATAGAAATCAAACCCACCAAGCTCATAAAATGTCAAGGATTAGCCAAACTCATGGCTAAACAAATTGCCATGCTTTAGATATTAATTTCATTGCCAAAATAGATGATCAGGAGGAGATGGTGACTCCAGAGATCAGTGAAGCCTTTTCAGACTCAGCATGGTATGCAGATATTATATTTGTATTACTAAATTTACAAGCTCCTCCTGGATTATTAAGAACAAAAGCTAGATTTTTAAAATTAAAGGCAGTAAGATTTTGTATCATAGACACTGTACTATTTTGGAAAGATCATGGTGGAATTTTATTGAATTTTTTTCTTAAAGAAGAAGCTGACAAATTTGTAGAATAATTTCATGTAGGTGATTGTGGAGGACATCTCTACTAGAAGACTACTGCAGACAAAATCGTGAGAGTTGGGTTTTACTGGCCTAATTTTTTGCAGATGTAAAAAATTACGTTACATCCTGTCACAAGTGCCAAATCTTTGAAGGAAAGAAAAAGATGTTACCCCTGCCCTTAAAACCCATCTCAACAGAAATGCATTTTCAACAATCAAGTCTTGACTTCATTAGTGAAATTCACCCTCCATCCTCAGCCCAACGTAAGTGGATTCTGACAGCCCATAACTATTTTAATAAGTGGATAGAATCCATACCCTCTAGGCAAGCCACTGACACTATCATAATCTCCTTTTTAGGAAACAACATACTCTCAATATTTGGATGCCCTCAAAATATTATCACTAACAATGCAGCTACATTCAAATCCAAAAATATGATTGAATTTTTCCATAAATTCCACATTACCCTTGGCCATTATACTGCATATTACCCTCAAGGTAATGGCCTTGCTGAATCCTCCAATAAAATCCTTGTGAACATCATCAAGAAATTACTAGAAGATAACAAAAAATATTGGAACAAGAGGTTAGTTAATGCCTTATGGGCAGATAGAATTACCACTAATAAATCTATTGGTACATCCCCTTACCAACTAGTGTATGGAATGGATGTTGTTTTTCCATCTTCCTTAGGAGTAATAGTAATGAAGATAATCCAAGAATTAAAAGTTGAGACCAATGACATTAAAAGAAGGATTAACCAAATCATCCACTTGCAGCAAACAAGAGAAGAGGTTTAAATTAAGTCTCAATTTATCCGAGATAAGATTAAGAAATTTTTTTACAAGAAGAGTAAAGAAGATGATTTCTATATTGGTGACAAAGTTCTAAAGTGGGATTCAAGGAGAGAAGAGAAATGTAAACATGGGAAATTTTGATTTCCTATGGAAAGGACCTTATGTTATTTATGGTTACAGAGGTAACAATTATTTTTTTTTGAAAGAGATGGATGGATGAGATTTTCTAGGTGGACTTGTCAATGGCAGAATGTTGAAGCATTACTACTCTTCAGAAATAACGAACAATTAACTTTGTTTACTTTATCCATTTTACATAACATTGCAGATTTTAGATTGGATTGGATGTTTTTCCTAACAAATTTGAAGCTCGGAGAGAAGGCGCTAAGCTTTGAAAGGTAAAATATCATAAGTATGAATAATTGTAGAGTTCAGACAACATCCACAAGGCCAACACAGTCAGAATTCAAAGGCTACTAGTCTAAAAGTTGTTGACATTTCACCAGGAAATTCTATCTCCATGTGGAGCCACTATTAGGGTCCTATAATAATACGGTTCATAATTTTTGTATTGACTTTAATTAGTCTTGTAATATGTACATACATTTATTTCTGCAAGTCGTTTTCCCATATTAGAAAATTTAAAAAAAAATGAAAAGAGAGTAAAAGTCCTAAAAGAAAAATCAAAGGACTTAAAAGAAAAAGAACAAAAAGAATAGAAAAAATGGACCCTAAACAAAAAAGAGATAAGGATAAGACATGAAAGTGATGCAAGTAAAAATGTGACTACTATTTAATTGTATTGCAAAAATAAAATGATTATGTGTATCTTTTTTAAAATACCATAATCCATGGTTAGTCAAATAGTTTAATCTTGACTTTTCATGCTTTAAATTTCATGTTGATAGATAGAGAATAAAGATCTTGTCAAACAGTTTAAACTTGACAGATCAGTAGTTAGGTAGAAAATAAATGAGGAGCTCAACAATCTAAACTGAGCCCTTGGATGAAATAACGTTAGAATTAGATAGTTTCATGTTTTAAAAGAAAAATGGATAAGGGTCTGCAAGCTCAAATGCACCCATGCAAATAAAGTAAAAAATGGTAGAATAAATGATGGGTAAGTAGAAAGAAGTTTCATAAGACATGGATAAACATTATCAAAGAATATATCTGACTTCTGGTGGGACCAGACCCACATCTTAATGACTGATTGGCACTAAGTATTAGATCCTAACTCATTAAAACTTTCCCCCTTCATAAAAAACCCTTTTCCCTCAACATCACTCTCTTTTCCTAAGTTAAAATTCCTTTTCCTAAGTTAAAACACCTTTTTAACTTAGGAAAACTAAAAACCCCTTTAAATAATTTCCATTTCATTCAAAAAACCCACAAAAAAAACTTTATCCTAAGTATAAGTGTTAAATGATTATATTTGGAATTACAATGAAGAAACCCGCTTAAAAAATCATATTTTACACTTTACTTAGTGTATTTGTGTATTTTTGATCATTCATTTCATTCATTAACATTTAATTTATTTATTGACACCCTATAATCCTTCCACCACACAATATATTAATTCAGGAATATTAAAATATCCCAACCCATAATTTATTGTTTATCCTATGGTTTAATTTCCCCATGTGATATATTCCTGCTCCTCATAGGTTTAAACTATTGTTTTATATCCTCCCCAATATTTACATTACACCTACATATATTTTATTTGTTGTGTAAAACATACCAAACATGCCTATTCAGCCTATCTCGGTTAACATTAGAACTATATGTTAAAACTTCATTTTAACTTATAAAACCAAAACCGGACGCATAAAAGACTCCCAGGCCCCACGCCCATTACCCCGTAACTCCATCGATCAATCCCGACCGTTCACATCTGCTCAACAAATCCAACGACCCAGAATACATATTTCAAATACAATGTTGGGCGAATTAAACGAATTTAGATTTGCAATATAAGCAGTTTTTCCCCGCTCTCTCTCCTCCACGCGTCAGTTTTTCACTAGATCGCATCCGTTTAAGAAAATCCATTTACCACCTTTCGACGGTACGATAACCACTCCACCATAAATAAAATCCCTGCACCTAAACCACTTTCAAAGTGACTTGAGTGTTACTAAATGCGAACATTGTTTCAATCAAAATATTTATAAAACATCATATTTATGCGTTTAAACCTTTCTGTTGTGTTTTTTTGCTCATAAACTATTCCTGACTGCTAAAAATATGTTGTCAGCCTGTTTTCATGTAAAATCCAATAGAATTTAGTGAAAAATCACTGTTGTGACCAATCAAAGCTTCCAATTTGTGTTTGAAAGGACCTCAACAAGATTTTGAAAGCTTCTAGACTCCCATAAAACCCTTTTCGAGTAAAATTCCTAAATTTACAGGTTTTTTTCAAGAAAAATACCCATCCATCATCTAAAAAGGAGCATACTCTTGAAATTGAACCTTTTAAATCCTATTTGCCTAAAGAAACATCCTTATTTCCTCATATATACATTTTTGCTGGAAACCCTGAGAATTTCACAGTTTCTGAAAGCTATAAGTTGTTTTTTAAATAGAATATGATTGTTTTAGACATTTGCAGACCTTTAGAAACCCTTTGAATAATTCAAAGCCTTTTTATAGTGCTCAGAAGCCCTTAGTGCATGAATTTTATTGTTTTTAGGGTTGTTTCATCAAATAAAAGTACAATAAACCCTTGTTATGTTTTTCCTGAGTTTGTAAAAGGATTAAAGATTGATTTTTTATCAGAATTGACAATTTGAGGCAGAGAAACCATAATTTTACCTGTTTCAGTCCAAAAAAAACCTCTGTCATACCAAAAGACCTTTTGTAAACAGTCCAATCTTACAGAAGTGTATTGAAACCTAAAGAACAGAGTTTTTAAGATCAAGAGGGCTAAATTGTTAAAAAGACAAACCTAGTAATGGCATCTAACAGCACAATTGTCACGAATCCACTAAAACCTTCTTTTGTATATGTTGAGCATACCCTTTTAGCTGATGTAGAATATAAAATCACTGATCCAGTAACTAAATTGAATCTTATTGAGCTCCATTGTTGGAGCCAAGAAAAATCTTTGCATCAGGTAGATGAAGTACTTGTTTGAGAGTCAAATTTTCCCAAATATGTCGTTCCC
This sequence comes from Pinus albicaulis, assembly GCA_034641835.2. Taxonomy (NCBI): domain Eukaryota; kingdom Viridiplantae; phylum Streptophyta; class Pinopsida; order Pinales; family Pinaceae; genus Pinus; species Pinus albicaulis. The sequence continues at coordinate 547,530,188 of CM076581.1, read as the reverse complement.
CACACCCATCAGTGCCCTAAGGTCATAAGATTGTGTCAATCTCACTATTCCCCAGATCAAAGAGCAATTATCAATGCTGAGAAAGAAGTATTATTTACTATTATTGTTGAATCTATAAACTAAATGCTTCATTTGCAACCTGAACCCAATGCATTCCCTTTGTCTATAGAAGATCTTACAAAGTTTTATCTGGATTTGGACTTCCTAAAATATTTCATATCTTTAAAACATTCATGCCCTCGTATGTTGAAATTCCCAAGCTAAATCCTCGATATTAATCCTCAAAATTCCCAGAAGGATCAAGACATATTATCTCAATGTTGTCTTTTATCCTTCGTTACTTCACTGATGAACACACTGATGAATCTATACTTGGTTTTTTGTCCATATTTGTGCCTGGTCAGCCCCCTGCAATCATTTATAACTTTGCTGAGTATATAGTTGATAGTATTCATGAAAAACTTGTAAAACTTCCTAGTGAAGGCGTATTTAGGTATATGTCCTTCCTCTTTGATATGTTACTCTACTTCCAGTCAGATATATTCCCAATAGTCATTCAAAAGATGGATGTAGAGGGAAATGAACAGTCTATCATTTTCTAGACTTCCTTAATCAGAAAGGAGTCAACTAAGTTCACTTATGAAGACTTCATAGACTATTTTATTCACCCATTGGTTAATCTACTCAAAAACAATGTACAACTAGGGATAAGTGATGAAATTAAGAAATTTTTACAGCTATCAGAGTAGAGCAGGATAGGTGATTGGTATTTATACCAAAACCACACTGAGGTTAGATTTTATGGGTCAAATCTCCTTCCCTATAAATTACCAAAGTATCTACTAATGAGATAGTTTGCACTAGAATATATAAGACAGATTCTAAACTCAGATTCTGTAAAATTTTTGGCTACTAAAAGGAAAACTCAGTTCAAATTGAAAAACCAAGTGGGTCCTTTCATATGCAACAACAATGAAGCAGGTGCAGAGGCAAAAAAATAGGTGCTAGAGTATAAGTTTGATGAAAGTTTCATGTGGAACTATGATCCTTATGGAATAATCAATAATATGAGGGTGAAATTTAAATTAACCTCATATGTTCATGACAAGAAGCCTGAAATTGAAAATTTTCCAAACCAAACCGAATCGTTGGAAAATACATTGATGGAATCTATCAAGAAAGGTGATACTAGTCACACATTGCAGACTCCAATTCAGGAGGATAGAACCATAAAGAGAAATAGATAAGAAGGCTCATATACTACTGAAACAATCGCAGAAACCAGATTCAAGCTCAAGTACAATAAGAAACAAAATATTAATCTAGCAGACAAAAAAGGGGAAGCAATGGAAATTTAAGATGAAGAGAATCCAGAGAAAGACACCATGACTCCCATAAAGATTGAGAATGAGCAGCAATCTGCTACTTCCAACACACAAATGATTAAGAAACAACAAAGTGGGGAAGTATCTTCATCACAGCAGGAAGAGGATAAAGACATAGATATCAAAGAAAAGTATAAAGAGATAAAAGCTAAAAATGAGGAAATCAAGAATGAAATCTATTCACAATACTTGAAGCAGACTCTAGGAATTCAAAATAGGTTTTTCTCAACCTTTGATTATACAAATAAAAAATTTCTAATGTCAGTACTTCAACCTACAATGCCAACACCTAAAATAGCAGCAGATTATAAGAAGGTTAACTTTGAGGTACCAGTTCAAGACATTCATCCCTTAGACCAGATTGAATTTCACAAGAAAAGCTCAGAAATGTTATATTCTACCATGACCACAAAAGTAATGAGTGTCCAAAAGATTCAGAATGCTTTGAAAAATATAAGAGATCATCTTAGGGTTGAAAAATATTCTTCATATGGTAAAGACACGAAAATCAAGTCTTTAGAGGAATTGGTGATTGAAGTAGGGTATGACCCTTCTAATCTGAAAGCTGCAGAAGAATTGGTAAAGAAGAAAAATGTTGATATTGCAACACTTAGAAAGCAATTGAAATTACCTCCTACAGAGCATCCACAGGCTAATGATATTGTACAGGAAGCAAACCAAAAATATGAGATGATGAATCTCATATTACAGATGACAACACAAATCAAGGAGATGGAAATTAAGATGGACAAGCTAGTCCAAGAAAAAGAAATTGCAAAGACACAAAATGTCTCTCCCACTATTATTCCTATGGTGACAACAACAGTGCCTTCAAGTCTAGCAGAAGAGTTAGCTCCTAAGGTCCCATTGGCCACAGTAATGCCAGTCACTTCTTCCACTACTTCTACCCTTGAATCTTCCACTTTAGCAGTTCAACAGTCAGATGAGGCATGTAAACTCATTAAAGCCATGGAAGACATGTCAATAAAAAATAATGAGATAACCATATTGAAAGAGAAAATCACGAACCTTGAAGATGCTAAGAAATTAGCACAAATAAATGCTAAAATAGAGGAACAAAAGGCTAAAATATTAAGTGAACAAATCAAAAAGGTAGAAACAAAGTTAACTTAAAAGATCCCATGGCATACATTAAAAATCAACTATGGTCCAATATCATTGAATCAGTCAATGATACTTGGCCATCCATTCAAGTGATTTATGAGTAGAGGGACTTGCTTAAGGTAGCTAAAGAAGAAATATTTAAGACCAAAGAAGAGTTAGGTGCCAAGCTTGAAGAAGCCTTAGAAATAATCAAGTTTCTCAATACTAAAAACAAGCAAGAATTGGATGAACTAGGAATAACTAACATAATAGAAACAATTCTCGAGGTAAGAAAAGTACTTTCAAAGAAAAACTTGATGAAATGGTTGGAAGAAAATTTTCAAATTATGGACATGGCCATCACTAGATTCATGGTTAAGTTTGACACTTTAAGGCAAAAAGGTCTTCCAAATCTTCTTGTTATCAATGATAAACTGGTGACACAAGAAGATTACAATAAAAAGTTAAGGGAATTTTCGAAAGAACAGATGAAAAATTCAGATTGGTAAGGGATTCCAATAGGTAAAGTGTTGCATAAAAGCATTGGAAACTTGTTTTATTTACAACATGAAATAAAACACCTTTTTGTAGTCAAGCCAACTTTTTCAAGGTACACTGAAGCTGATGAGAACTTCAGGAAACTCACAAGGATTAAATTACCAGAGGCAGATTTTTGGCAGAAGCTCACAGATTTGTTGTAAAAAAATAGTTTGCAGTGAGAAAGGATAAAAAACAAAGTGTTGTTTTTTACAACAGTAAAAATAGATTTTCAGGCAGTAAAGCAGTCAAAATCAACAGGTTAAAGTGTATCAGGATAAAGAGCATCAATTGTTAAAGAGTATCAGGTGAAATATAAAGTTTTAAAATAGATTGAGGATCAATTGAAAGTGTGAGGGACACCTCTACTAACCAGCTACACCCAAATCCAACCAACATTACTATTTAATTTCAATAAATAGGACAACTTGTAATTTTTTAACCGGCAATCACTATCTTTTTGTAAAATATATTTTATTTTCCAAAGAAAATTCCTATGATTGTTCTACGATATTTTGTAATATTTTTTATATAAATACTTCATCATTTGAAGTATTGAGGGTGGATAATTGCTGAAGATTTATATAGCTGTAATAGTCTGAACCTAAGGGTTTTTGTATCAAGCTCAAGTTAGAATACTGGATTTCAAGGCCCAATAAAACATCATATTACTGGATTCATGTGTTGGGCCACTGAAGTGAAGTATTCTCTTCTGTCATTTGTCAATTTTGTTAAGTTTTACATCCATTCATGAATGTGTTCTAAATTTTAATGTGAAATCGGGAACTGTTATATCAGAATTTGTTAAAAGCACTCTGTTATTGACTGGTTTTCATTTTAACATTTTTTGCTGATATCCAGACTAGGGAACACTTAATTTCTCCCTAGTTTCAATTGAAACCTACCTTTTCACTCCTTACCTGGATCAAAGAACTCTTAATTTTTCTTTATCCTGATTAAATACACTTCACCAATAAGCCTTTGAAGATATTTAGTGACTCTCCTATCTTGCCCTGTGAAAATTTGACTTTAGACCTTGATCCTAATATTTTTTCTTGACACAATGACTCCATCTACCTAATGGATTACAGATCATCAGCTATCCATCTCATTAAGTGATTTTCCCACCAAACCAAATCAAAACACCAGAGCCAATTTGCCCTACATAACTAGCCTAAAATCAAACATAAAAACAAAGTTAAATCTTACAGAGATATCCCTATATGAGCCTTAGGAAGGCTAGATCCTAAAGCTTAAAATTAGGTTTGCGGTTACCTCTAATATTATTTAAACTATAAATCAAAATCCCACAAATTTTGGAATTATTAGAATGATAACATACTGGCAACTCCATGGGGGAACTAACCAATCCTTAGTTTTAAAATAGCTCTTAAAGGAAATATTTTTGTTATCTTTTCACCTTAAGGCTGTTTTAATAATTTGTGAGTATATTTTCATAAAAAATTGTAATTCTGGCTTCCAGAAGATTCTACTATACCAGGTCAAATCCAGATCCACCACCTGTTGTCATAGTAGATAAAGTTGACAGAATTTGAAAAAAGAATAAAAAATTAGAGGATTTAGGTAATAAATTTTCCTTAGTTAGAGAAATTTTCCTTCCAAAATAGTTATCAAGTATATAAGACATAGAATTTGATTTAAATTTTGAACATTCTTTATTCAGAAACAAATCAGAAATTGACTTAAATAGTACTGTTATAGATCCTGATTTTATTTCATTTCTTAAAACTGAGCAAGAAATTGTTTCAGTAAATTCTGAATCAAATATTTTTTAGGTTTATGATAAACTTGATGTAATAAATGCTACTATACTTAAGGAAATAGATGAAGTGATTTTCAACATTCATTTGAATTAAGTGCTTTATCAACTTATACCCCTAAGCCCTTTACCACTGATTTAGATACCAGCCTTATAGAATTTGAAGGTTCATCTTTATTTACCACCACATCATCTATTATTTCCACCACACTTCATTCCATAGATCCACTTGTTCCTAAGCAACCATTCCAACCTAGAGTATTATTGCATTCCTCTACTCCATCCACTAGTTTTTCTTCTGCATTTTCTAATACATCACTCTCATTCCCAAGCACCTCTTCATATTTTCCAACTTCATCTTTCGGTTTCTCAACCACATTTTCCAGTACATATTCTTATATCCCAATATCATCTTCAAGTTCTTTAACTACATCAGCAAGTACTTATAGTTCTGCCCCAAGCACTTCTAACTTACCTCCTAGCCAAGCTACAATTCAAGCCATGGCTGCTAGATATGCTCCCTTGGTTCTACTAGCACAATTACATGACATGCCCCAAAATTATAAAAAAAAATACCTCAATTTGATGCAACCACTCAATACACTGCCCAACAACATGTTAACAAGATGACAAACTATTTTGAACTTCATGAAATAGATGAGTCTGATGTCCAAATGAGACTTTTTTCTCAAACATTAACTCGTGAGGTGAAAAAATGGTTTAAAGGTTTAAATGCTGGTAGTATTGCTGATTTAGCAATTTTCCATAGATTATTTATTAATAAATGGGAAAAGAAGAAAAATCCACTACAAATATTATCTGAATTTGAAAGTATAAAAAGAGCACCAAATGAAACAATCCAAGATTATTGTACTAGATACAACAACATTTATAATTCAATTCCTGATAATATTAAGCCTCCTCCAAATTATATTCTTCTAAAATTCCCTGATGGATTTGATACAGATATAACCTATCAATTGAGAGAAAGGAATCCTGAAACTCTAGAACAGATGCAAAGTAATTTTGTTAGTGTAGAGGCAAATTTGTTGGCTAGAAAAGCTAGATTAAGGAATAAAAGAAGAGTAACAATAAAATAAGAAACATCTAGTTCAAATTTAAAAATAGATAAATTAGCAAAAACACTAGAGAGAGTGATGGATAGGTTATATAATATGGAAAGGAAGCCACAATGGGATAACCAACAACAAATTAGAAATTTGAATTCAGGAAAAACAACAACACTGGAAAATCTAGAGAATCAGCACCTGACCAAACAATAAGACCAACTTTCCAAGACAACTATGCTGAAAGTTCTCATCAAAATGAAGATGATGAAGAAACCATAAATATAAAGGGGATTAATGATGATAACACTATTTTTCTTGCACGAGAATATCAAGATTTATATGATTTACAAGAACTTCAATTATATTCTAGTGAGTCATTTGATTACAAGCAAGGTTATGAGTTTGCTATCAATAAATTACATAAGAAATATAACCTTAGAAGCAAGAAAAACATAGAGCCTTCTATTAAGAAATATGTACAAACAAAAACAAAGAAAATAGTAGAGGCTCCCACCACTAAAGTTTTTCAAATTCTCCCTCGCGAAAACGAGAAAAAATCTAATTCATCTCAAAAAGATTCAAATCCTAAAATTTCACCTAGTCCCAAAATTGTTGACATCACAGATGATGTTGTCCAAACATCAACATATTCACAAAAATATTCTACTTTCAAGACAACTAATTCTTCTAAAACAACAATTTTAGAATCTAAAACACCCACTGCTGATCCAAAATTAGTTGATCCAAAAGTTGCCACTGCTAAAACAACTTCTTAAAATATAAAATCTGCAAAAAAATCTATTGCTTCTCACACTACTCCCGACGAGAAAATAAAAAATAGTAAGACAGTAGAAACACAAACAAAGAATGAAAAAACAGCTGTAGAAAAAGAAGACAAACCTACCCAAACTAAATTTACAAAAGAAGAGATAATTCAGCTAGGAAAATCACCAACTCCATTTAATATCCAAGCTGAAATTGCCAAATTAAAAATACCAATTCCTTTGACAGAATTTGTGAAACATGATTTATAAAAAACACCTATCACTGGAAATTTGAATATGAATGATGGAGAGGATTCAGTAAACTTGAGTGATGATCAACCTGAACTAATTTTTGGTCTTAATGTTAATGGAAAACACCAAAATGGAGTAGTTCCACCGTTTTACATTAGATTGACTATTCATGATCAAATATTACATAATGCAATGCTAGATTCAGGGGCTTCACACAATTTAATGCCAAAAGAAATAGTGGAAACCTTGAATTTAGATATCACTAGGCCTTATAAAGATCTCTTTTCTTTTGATTCTAGAAAAGTAAAATGTTTAGGTTTGATAAAAGATATATGTGTCACATTAGTTCAATATCCTAGTAAAAGCATAGTCATGGAAATTGTAGTAGCTGACATCCCTCCCAAGTATGGAATTCTCTTATCTCGCTCATGAGAAGCTAAATTAAAGGGATCTCTACATCTTGATATGTCATATGCAACAATATCAGTTTTGGCCAACCAAAGAAACTTTATAGAGAAACATTGATGAAATATATGGTGAGTAGTGTAGAAAGACCAATAAATTATCTTATTTACTCTACACCTACTAACATGGATTCATTCATTTTATGTAACTCTAAAACTGATATTGAAATCAAAATTGAACTAAAAGAGAAAAACAAAGCACTAAATGGTGAAAACATCTTTCATGGATCATTATGGCACCTAGATTTTGATGGATCGGTCAATAAATTAGGAGCAGGAGCAGGAGTTTGGATACATAATATGGAAAACAATCATGTAGAAGGTCATGCTTTTAGACTACATTTTAAATGTACCAACAACATGGTTGAATATGAAGCTCTTATTTTAGGACTGCAGATTGTTAGGAATTTAGGATGTAAAAGAGTTTCAATTATGGGAGACTCAGAGTTAATTGTGAAATAAATAGCTAGAGAATATTCTGTTTATAATCCAATATTATGCCGATATAGAGACATCGTTTTAGATTTAATTAAGAAACTATTAGAATGTGATTTTTGTGCAATACCAAGAAACAAAACATACAGGCTCACTGCTTAGCAACTTTTGCTAGTACCTGTAACCTGCCATTTCAACCAAATCATAGATACACTGCAAAATTCAAACACATACTTATAATTCCAGATAATCTTGAATATTGGCAAATTTTTTCACAAGATGAACAAATTTATGATTTCATGAACAAAGAAGGAGAATTTCAGGCTTATAAAATAGACACAAACTATACAATAGATGAGAAATTAGATAGTGAGATTGATTTGAATAATGTAGATTTTTCTAAACGTACTAAATTTAGTCAATTAGACATAGATAGTTTAGAAAAAGTAGAAATTGAAGAGTTAGCAGATGATGAATCTGATATTTTGAACCTCAAAGATAACTTTTAACCAAAAGGATTAGCCCTTTTAGAAAATCTATTTGACTCTAATGATGTTGCAAGAAAACCTAAGATGGAGCCACTAAGATCTGATATTGAGAAATGTAATATAGGTACAGAATTAAAACCTAAGGTGATTAAAATTTCAAAAGCTTTACCTCAGGAAGAAAAAGAAAAATACATTGCTCTTTTTAAGGAATTTTAGGATGTATTTGTTTGGATTTATGAGGACTTAAAATCCTATGACACTAGTATAATACAACATAAAATAACTATAAAAGAAGACCAAAAACATTTTAAACAAAAGTTAATAAGGATCAATCCTGTTTTTATGTCTTTAATTGAGAAAGAGGTAAAAAGAATGTATGATGCACAAATAATTTCACCAATTAGATATTCTGATTGGGTTTGTAATCTTGTTCCCACTAGGAAAAAGATAGGAGAGATTAGATTATATGTTGATTTTAGAAATTTAAATAAAGTGTCCTTAAAAGACAACTACCATTTACTAAATATGGATCAAATTTTACAAAAGGTGGTTGGTTTTTCTAGAATTTCATTGTTAGATGGATTCTCTGGATATAACCAGATTCTAGTCCAACCAGAATACCAAGCTAAAACTGCTTTTACTACTCCATTGGGCACCTTTATGTATGTAAAAATGCCTTTCGGGTTAATGAATGCAGGAGCCACTTTTCAAAGAGATACGGATATAGAATTTTCTAAGGAAATTCATGAATTCCTAGTGATTTATTTAAATGACATTACTGTATTTTCAAATATTGATTATGAACTTTTGGATCATCTCAGGCAAGTATTTCTTAAATGCAGGAAATTTGGCATCTCTCTAAATCCTAATAAGACTTTATTTGGATTGGAAGAAGTTAAATTACTAGGAGATATTATATCTAAAGAGAGAATTAGGATAGACGCACCTAGAATAGAGGAAATTCCAAACTTTAGTCATCCTAGGAACATTAAACAATTACAAGTTTTCCTAGGTAAAAGTAACTTCCTTAGAAGATTCATCTCAAATCTAGCTGAAATAATCAGAGAACTTAACAATATGATGAAAAATTACTCATTACTTAAATGGACTATTGAAGCCAAACAATCATTTCAATCTATTAAACAGGCCTTAACAAAAACACCAGTTCTTATAAGTCCTGACTTGAAAAAGGATTTCATTATTTTCTCCTTTGCTTCAGAACATACTACTGCTATAGTTTTACTGCAGAAAAATGACCAGGGCTATAAGCAGCCCATTTCTTTGTTTAGCAAATCACTCAAAGATGCCACTTTAAAGTATAATATAATGGAAAATCAGGCACTAGCATTAGTGAAAGAAATCAAAGAATTTAGAGTGTACATTTTTTATTCACATATCATTGCTTATGTTCCAAATGCAGTTGTAAAGTACATTCTAACATAGAATGGGCTTGAAGGTGTTGGAGCTCCCATGTTTGGTCAGATTGGAAAGACCAAAGATGAGACAACATCAGAACCACTTTGGGGCCCTAGGATCTAGCCCTCCTAGACCCGGAGAGGGATCTCTCCAATAGGACAAAGAATGATATGTATTTGAAGCTCAAAATGAGATGTTAGGCTAGGTATGAAGTACAAGGGGGGTCTTAAATGGTTACGTTGGCTATCGGTTGGGTCATGAGATCATAGACTGAGAAGGTAATGAGAAGAGAGGAGCAGAGTAGTAGGATGTTTTGGCAAAAGAGAATGAGTCAAGACTGTGCCATCCATTGGGCTATGGAGTCATGAAAGCAGATTACTCACAAACGAATAGCCAAGGCTTTCATAGGGCACGTCATCTATACTAAAGGATCTTTGAGATAGATGACGGAACGGAACAATAAGGAAAGAAAGGTGAAAAACAAAGGGTAGCCTAAGATCAAAACAGAGGTCATATAACTTTAGATCTGCTTTGGAATACCCTCAAAGGAGAAACAATAAGTTTAAACACAAAACCAGGCCTAAGATCATAGAAGGGCATTTAACCTTCAATGCTTCGACAGCAGCTCGTGGGATCTTGGAAAGGTCAATCTGTCGAACAAGGACCCCAGTGGTCAGGGCTTACACTAAATCCCCGGTATCACAAATCCTCTATCTTGAACCCAAACAAGAACAACCCAGCAGCAAACTTCAAGTTCACACATTAGCTAGCAGGGAAAAACAACTGCTACACTAGTTAAACCACGAGAGTCTGCCCTCGGATTTCACTATCAGCAGAAAACACTGAAGGTAGGAAGAGCAGAAACATAGGGTACCATGCGAGGGTAAATCCTATGCCAGATTTCGGATGCGTACCAGAAGAAAATGAATAGCATGAAAAAATGTAATAAAACAATGTAAAGAGAAAACGTCACCCATAGTAATAGACTAGGATCCTCTGAAATTTGATTGATTAATTGATGAAAAAATAGTCACATACACTAAGCTCAATAGCTAATTACAGACTCAAATTTCTCCTCCCAGCCTACTACATTACAGACTACTATACTACTCTCTCCCATAATTGTTTCTAACAGTAAAAAATGAATCCCTACGACTACAATGGCGATAACGCAATCCAACCCTTTACAATATGTTCTATAGGATTCTTTATAGGAAAAATAGATAGAAAGAGTAGGTAATACACATTAAATTGATTTATTAAGATAGAATGGAGTAGGCATTTCATGCCACTCCGCTTAATAGCTCTACGCTATACTTGGTGGTATAGTCTGGAGTCTTTGTCAGGTCGTATTTTACCTCTGATGTTTCTTTGAAGTTCTTTTCTGGCTGTAAAGCTCTCTGTTTTGTCTTCTGAAGCAAGTAAGGTGACTGAAGGTCTTCTGGGCTTAAATACCTCCATTATTGTTGCCCTAACAATCTTTGGAAATTTTCTATCAGTGAGATGGCCTTTGGGAGCCCGGGGAGGCATGGAGACTTCTATCAGAGGGCGTACTATTCTGAGCAAATGTCCTGTTGACGCTGAGAGAAAATATGGCTCGTTTCTTGGGCTCTTTAAATCTTCAGATTGCGCCTTAATCCTTTGATCTCGGGATTAGGTGTTGAATATTCAATTAAATAGCTTTAATCCACCTAATCCATCTCTACTGCTTCACTGAGCCATTGTTGTAATGGCCTCTCTGTGTTTCGATTCACAGTGACTACAATAGAGTGAATTCACCACTCTGTATACCCTGCACAGTAAAATAAACCAATTATAAAACCCAGGTGTGGCAGAAGGGATGTTGTGAGGCCTATAAGAATAGTGGCGTAACTGTGGAGACAATGGATGCAGAGGAAATGAGAGAAAATGCAGTGAAAAGGAGGTTTAGCAGAGAAATGCATGTGGACCATCTGATCAGGTCTGAAGGCGACGATCGACAAGGGAGATCTAATAGGAGGGGAGTGATTGGCCTTGGACCGTCGAATCTATGAGAGATCGACGGCTACGATTGAATCGGATGAACCCAATCGGGGAACACATGGAGGAATGAGGGTAGATTCTGGCCGTTGGTTCTTGTGGATTGAACGGCCAGGATCACGTCGGAGAACTGCAATCAGGAGGGATGGAGGATGGAATTGTTTAAGACTTGCGATTACGATCAGAGTGAGGATGTGAGGGCTGCCTGATTTAAAGTGAATCGACGGTGGGTGCGCAATCGGATGGATGACGAAAGGGATATGCGGGAGTGATGGACCTTGTGACAACCGTCGGATCTATTTCAATCGACGGCGGGAAACAACTCAAAAGCCGATAGAATAAAAAACCATCGCATCGGAACTTCGGGCTTTATAATGGAAAGCATGTCCTGCTCCAATTCTCTGATGCGATTGGTGCTTTGGACTAGGGCTTGGTCTTAGCGCCCAGGCTCATGGTGGGGAAGCAGTTAAGGGACTAGTCGAAAGGGGCTAAGCCCGTCATAGGGTATAATATGGGTTTCTAGCCAAAAAGAGGGTTTTAAGGCTAAAAGAGGGAAACAGTGGATAGAATAAGGGGATATGAAACCAAACAAAGGATATTTGAAAGGTTTAAGGGGAAATAGAAAGGGGGGAAGGTGATGAAAATAGAGGTTTAATCGGGCTGGGATAAAAGGAAAAAGGAGGCCTTTAGGCATCTTCTTCATAACAAAGAGGCTTTTAAACCAGGAACAACAGCGAGGATTTTATCAAAGGGAAAAGGCACAGGAAGCTTCAAGGATAATGTGTTTTCAGAGGAGATGCATTCCTTGAAGGCTCAAAAAACATTTTAGCCCCCTGTTTGCTTGTCAAAAAATTCATAGGGGCTAACAGTGGCTCCACATGGGGATGGCTTCTTCTTGAAGGAGTCAAGAATCCAGATAATGATCTTTGGTGTAGGCCAGATGCCTGATGCTTGAACCACCCTTTTCTTTGATTTCCACTGCCACAAACCATGAAGACACATATCAGCAATGACATCACTCAAACAGCTACCTACCCAGACTAAATCCTAACATTTTTTCTATAGGTACTTTTGGACTTGCAGACCCTTACATCATCAATCTCTTACAAACAGGAAAAATAAACCTATTCTACTTCTACCCTTATTACTCCATGAGACCAGATTAAACTATTGGCCTCATATTTTCTCTACCTGAACTACATTTGCTAGGATTAAACAGTCTAGCATATTTCTCCCCTACATTCTAAGACAAAAATTGAAATCATTTAAGCCATCTTTAGACTGTCTGGCTTACTGTGGGCCATGGCATGATAGAAAAACCTACTCATGGACTGTACACCTTGCAGAAATTAAAATAACAGACTAAATAATCATGGACTGAGCTTTATTGAGATTTTCCCTACCTATGCTACTCTAACTGGAATATTTGCAAGTCTAGCTTACAAACATTGTTTTCCAATGCAACCAGTCCATCAAGTGATCCCATGACTGGTCTGTTCTACTTGGCTCCTTGAGTAGGCTGGATAGGCAGGGCTCCTCCCACTCTTTCTGTCCCTCGTCTGCAGCTTCGAAAAATTTTCTTTCTGTCTGCAACATGCTGCTCAAAAATACCTTTGATCCTTCTTCAAATGTTTGCAGGAAATGAACATAAGGATCATGAAAAGATACCTGGTGGTGAATATTTGGTAGGCAGGCTTCAACTAGGGTCTCTTTTGATTATAGGGAGTGTGGAGTCGCCAGGTGGATGAATTTGGACATTAGAAACAGACTGTTGTCCACCATCAGCATTGAAACCAATCTAAAGGCATTGTTCTAAGCAGGCCAATGCTAGCGGTTAGGGACTCTCAGATTTATCCCCAGCGGAGTCGCCATTATGTTGGAGCTCCCATGTTTGGCCAAATTGGCAAGACCAAAGATGAGACAACATTAGAACTACTTTGGGGCCCTAGGATCTAGCCCTCCTAGACCCGGAGAGGGATCTCTCCAATAGGACAAAGAATGATATGTATTTGAATCTCAAAATGAGATGTTAGGCTAGGTATGAAGCATAAGGGGGGTCTTAAATGGTTGGGTCGGCTATCGTTTGGGTCATGAGATCATAGATTGAGAAGGTAATGAGAAGAGAGGAGCAGATTAGTAGGATGTTTTGGAAAAAGAGAATGAGTCAAGACTGTGCCATCCATTGGGCTATGGAGTCATGAAAGGAGATTACTCGCAAACGACTAGCCAAGGCTTTCATAGGGCACGTCATCTATACTAAAGGATCTTTGAGATAAATGATGGAATGGACCAATAAGGATAGAAAAGTGAAAAACAAAGGGCGGCCTGAGATCAAACCAGAGGTCATCTAACTCTAGATATGCTTTGGTGTAACCTCAAAGGAGAAACAATAAGTTTAAACATAGAACCGGGCCTGAGATCAGAGAAGGGATTTTAACCTTCAATGCTTCAACACCAGCTCGCGGGATCTTGGAAAGGTCAATCTGTCAAACAAGGACCCCAGTGGACAGGGCTTACACTAAATCTCCAGTATCCCAAATCCTCTATCTTGAACTCAAACAAGAACAACCTGGCAGCAAACTCTGAGCTCACACATCAGCTAGCAAGGAATAACAACTGCTACACTGGTTAAACCACGAGAGTCTACCCTCGGATTTCAGTATTAGCAGAAAACATTGAAGGTAGGGAGAGTAGAAACATAGGGTACCATGCGAGGGTAAATCCTATGCCAGATTTCTGATGCATACCAGAAGAAAATGAACAGCATGAAAAAGAGTAATAAAACAATGTAAAGGGAGAACATCACCCATAGTAATAGACCAGGATCCTGTGAAATTTTCTTGATTAATTGATGCAAAACCAGTCACATACACTGAGCTCAATAGCTGATTACAGACTCAACTTTCTCCTCCCAGCCTACTACATTATAAACTACTTTACTACTCTCTCCCAAAACTGTTTCTAACAGTCAAAAATGAATCCCTACGACTACAACGGCGATAACACAATCCAAACCTTTACAATGTGTTCTTTGGGATTCTTTACAGGAAAAATAGATAGCAACAGTAGGTGATACACATTAAATTGATTTATTAAGACAGAGTGGAGTAGGAATTTCATGCCACTCTGCTTAATAGCTCTACGTTGTACTTGGTGATTTGGTCTGGAGTCTTTATCAGGTCGGATTTGACCTCTGATCTTTCTTTGAAGTTCTCTTCTGGCTGTAAAGCTCTTTGTTTTGTCTTCTGAAGCAAGTAAGGTGACTAAAGGTCTTATGGGCTTCCATACCTCCATTATTGTTTCCCTGACAGTCTTTGGAAATTTTCTATCAGCGAGATGGCCTTTGGGAGCTCGGGGAGGCATGGAGACTTCTGTCGGAGGGCGTACTATTCTGAGCAAATGTCCTGCTGACACTGAGAGCATATATGGCTCATTTCTTGGGCTCTTTAAATCTTTGGATTGCGCCTTAATCCTTTGATCTCGGGATTGGGTGTTGAATATTTAATTAACTGGCTTTAATCTGCCTAATCCATCTCTGCTGCTTCATTGATACATTGCTGTAATGGCCTCTTTGTGTTCTGATTCACAGTGACTGCGATAGAGTGAATTCACCACTCTGTATACCCAGCACAGTAAAATAAATCAATTATAAAACCCAGGGGTGGCAGAAGGGATGCTGTGAGGCCTGGAATAATAATGGCACAACTGTGGAGACAATGGCTACAGAGGAAATGGGAGAAAATGCAGTGAAAATGAGGTTTGGTGGAGGAACGCATGTGGACCGTTTGATCAAGTCTGAAGGCGATGATCGACGAGGGATATCTAATAGGAGGGGATCGATTGGCCTTGAACTGTCAGATCTATGAGAGATCGATGACTGTGATTAAATCGGAGGAACCCAATCGGGGAACACATGGCGGAATGAGGGCGGATTCTGGCCGTTGGTTCTTGTGGATTCAACGGCTAGGATCGTGTCGGAGAATCGCAATCGGGAGCAATGGAGGATGGCATAGTTTAAGACTTATGACTGCGATCGGATCAAGGATGCGAGGGCCGTCTGATTTAAAGTGAATCAACGGTGGGCGCGCAATCGGATGGATGATGAAAGGGAGATGCGGGAGTGATGGGACTTGTGACGATTGTCAAATATATTTCAATCGACCGCAGGAAACAACTCAAAAGCCGACAGAATAAAACACCATTGAATTGAAACTTCGGGCTTTATAATTTAAAGCATGTCCTGCTCCAATTCTCCGATGCAATTGGCGCTTTGGACTAGCGATTGGTCTTAGCGCCCGGGCTCATGGTGGAGAAGTGGTTAAGGGACTAGCCAAAAGGGGCTAAGCCTGTCATAGGGTAAAATATGAGTTTCTAGCCAAAAAGAGGGTTTTAAGGCTAAAAGAGGGAAACGGTGGATAGAATAAGGGGATATCAAACCAAAAAAAAGGATAATTAAAAGGTTTAAGGGGAAATAGAAAGCGGGAAATGTGATGAAAATAGAGGTTTAATCGAGCTGGGATAAAAGGAAAAAGGAGGCCTTTGGGCATCTTCTTCACAACAGAGAGGCTTTTAAACCAGGAACAGCAACGAGGACTTTATCAAATGGAAAAGGCACAGGAGGCTTCAAGGATGATGTGTTTTCGGAGGAGATGCATTCCTTGAAGGCTCAAAAAACATTTTAGCCCCTTGTTTGCTTGTCAAAAAATTCTTGGGGGCCTAACAGTGGCTCCACATGGTGGTGGATTCTTCTTGAAGGAGTCAAGAATCCAGAGAATGATCTTTGGTGTAGGCTAGATGCCTGATGCTTGAACCACCATTTTCTTTGATTTCTGCTACCACAAACAATGAAGACACATATCAACAGCGACATCACTCAAACAACTACCTACCCAGACTAAATCCTAACATTTTTTCTCTAGGTACCTTTGGACTTGCAGACCCTTACATCATCAATCTCTTACAAATAGGAAAAACAAACCTATTCTACTTCTACCCTTATTACTCCATGAGACCAGATTAAACTGTTGGTCTCATATTTCTCTACCTAAACTACATCTGCTAGGATTAAACGGTCTAGAAGATTTCTCCCCTATATTCAAAGACAGAAATTGAAATCAGTGAAGCCAGGTTTAGACTGTCTAACTTACTATGGGCCATGGCATGATAGAAAAACCTACTCATGGACTGTATACCTTACAGAAATTAAAATAAAATACTAAATGCTCATGGACTGAGCTTTATTGAGATTTTCCTACCTACCCTACTCTAACTGGAATATTTGCAAGTCTAGCTTACAAACATTGTTTTCCAATGCAACCAGTCCATCAAGTGATCCCATGACTGGTCTGTTCTGCTCGGCTCCTTGAGTAGGCTAGATAGGCAGGGCTGCTCCCACTCTTTCTCTCCCTCATCAGCAGCTTCGAAAAATTTTCTTTCTTTCCGCAACATGCTGCTCAAAAATACCTTTGATCCTTCTTCAAATGTTTGCAGGAAATGATCATAAGGATCATGAAAAGATACCTGTTGGTGAATATTTGGTAGGCAGACTTCATCCAAGGTCTCTTTGGATTATAGGGAGTGTGGAGTCACCAGGTGGATGAATTTGGACATTAGAAACAAACTGTTGTCCACCATCAGCATTGAAACCAATCTAAAGGCATTGGTCTAAGCAGACCAATGCTAGTAGTTAAGGACTCTTAGATTTATCCCCAGCGGAGTCACCATTATGTTGGAGCTCCCATATTTGGCTAGATTGGAAAGACCAAAGATGAGACAACATCAGAACCACTTTGGGGCCCTAAGATCTAGCCCTCCTAGACCTAGAGAGGGATCTCTCCAATAATACAAAGAATGATATGTCTTTGAAGCTCAAAATGAGATGTTAGGCTAGGTATGAAGCATAAGGGGGGTCTTAAATGGTTGGTTCAGCTATCGGTTGGGTCATGAGATCATAGACTCAGAAGGTAATGAGAAGAGAGGAACAGAGTAGTAGGATGTTTCGGCAAAAGAGAATGATTCAAGACTGTGCCATCCAATTGGCTATGGAGTCATGAAAGGAGATTACTCGCAAACGACTAGCCAACGCTTTCATAGGGCACGTCATCTATACTAAAGGATATTTGAGATAGATGATGGAATGGAACAATAAGGAAAGAAAGTTGAAAAACAAAGGGCAGCCTGAGATCAGACCAGAGGTCATCTAACTCCAAATCTGCTTTGGCGTACCCTCAAAGGATAAACAATAAGTTTAAACACAGAACCGGGCCTGAGATCAGAGAAGGGCTTTTAACCTTCAATGCTTCGACACCAGCTCGCGGGATCTTGGAAAGGTCAATCTATCAAACAAGGACCCCAGTGGACAGGGCTTACACTAAATCCCCGGTATCCCAAATCCTCTATCTTGAACCCAAACAAGAACAACCCAGCAGCAAGCTCTAAGTTCACACATCAGCTAGCAGGGAATAATAACTGCTACACTGGTTAAACCACGAGAGTCTACCCTCGAATTTCACTATCAGCAGAAAACATTGAAGTTAGGGAGAGCAGAAACATAGGGTACCATGCAAGGGTAAATCCTATGCCAGATTTCTGATGTGTACCAAAAGAAAATGAACAGCATGAAAAAATGTAATAAAACAATGTAAAGAGAGAACATCACCCATAGTAATAGACCAGGATCCTCTAAAATTTTCTTGATTAATTGATGCAAAACCAGTCACATACACTGAGCTCAATAGCTGATTACAGACTCAACTTTCTCCTCCCAGCTTACTACATTACAGACTACTCTACTACTCTCTCCCAAAACTGTTTCTAACAGTCAAAAATGAATCCTTACGACTACAACGGGGATAGCACAATCCAACCCTTTACAATGTGTTCTATGGGATTGTTTATAGGAAAAATAGATAGCAAGAGTAGGTGATACACATTAAATTGATTTATTAAGACAAAGTGGAGTAGGCATTTCACGCCACTCCGCTTAATAGCTCTACGTTGTACTTGGTGGTTTGGTCTGGAGTCTTTCTCAGATCGGATTTGACCTCTGATATTTCTTTGAAGTTCTCTTCTGAAGCAAGTAAGGTGACTAAATGTTTTCTAGGCTTCCATACCTCCATTATTGTTTCCCTGACATTCTTTGGAAATTTTCTGTTAGTGAGATGGCTTTTGGGAGCTTGGGGAGGCATGGAGACTTCTGTCGGAGGGCGTAATATTCTGTGCAAATGTCTTGCTGATGCTAAGAGTAGATATGTCTCGTTTCTTGGGCTCTTTAAATCTTCGAATTGTGCCTTAATCATTTGATCTCAGGATTAGGTGTTGAATATTCAATTAACTGGATTTAATCCGCCTAATCTGTCTCTGCTGCTTCACTGAGCCATTGCTGTAATGGCCTCTCTGTGTTCCAATTCACAGTGACTACAATAGAGTGAATTCACCACTCTGTATACCCTGCACAGTAAAATAAACCAATTATAAAACCCAAGGGTGGCAGAAGGGATGTTGTGAGGCCTGGAAGAATAGTGGCGCAACTGTGGAGACAGTGGCTACAGAGGAAATGGGAGAAAATGCAGTGAAAAGGAGGTTTGGCGGAGGAATGCATGCGGACCGTCTGATCAGGTCTGAAGGTGACAATTGACGGGGGTGATCTAATAGGAAGGGAGTGATTGGCCTTGAACCGTTGGATCTATGAGAGATCGACGGCTTTTATTGAATCGGAGGAACCCAATCGAGGAACACATGGCGAAAAGAGGGCAGATTCTGGCCATTGGTTCTTGTGGATTCAACGGCCAGGATTACGTCGGAGAATTTCAATCAGGAGGTACGGAGGATGGCATAGTTTAAGACTTTCGATTGCGATCGGAGCGAGGATGCGAGGGCCGTCATATTTAAAGTGAATCGATGGTGGGCGTGCAATCGGATGGATGACGAAAGGGATATGTGAGAGTGATGGGACTTGCGACGACCGTTGGATCTATTTCAATCGACAGCATGAAACAACTCAAAAGCTGACAGAATAAAACACCATCGCATCGGAACTTCAGGCTTTATAATGGAAAGCATGTCTTGCTCTGATTCTCTGATGTGATTAGCACTTTAGACTAGTGCTTGGTCTTAGCGCCCGGGCTCATGGTGGGGAAGTGGTTAAGGGACTAGCCAAAAGGGGCTAAGCCCGTCATAGGGTAAAATATTGGTTTCTAGCCAAAAAGAGGGTTTTAAGGCTAAAAGAGGGAAATGGTGGATAGAATAAGGGGATATCAAACCAAACAAAGGATATTTGAAAGGTTTAAGGGGAAGTAGAAAGGGGGAAAGGTGATGAAAACAGAGGTTTAATTGGGCTGGGATAAAAGGAAAAAGGAGGCCTTTGGACATCTTCTTCCCAACATAGAGGCTTTTAAACCGGGAACAGCAGTGAGGATTTTATCAAAGGGCAAAGGCAAATGAGGCTTCAAGATGATGCATTTTCAGAGGAGATGCATTCCTTGAAGGCTCAAAAAACATTTTAGCCCCTGTTTTCTTGTAAAAAAATTCATAGGCGTCTAACAGAAGGTAAAAAAGGCAAGTGGATTGCCACAATTTTGGAATATGAGATAGAAATCGAACCCACCAAACTCATAAAAGGTCAAGGATTAGCCAAACTGATGGCTGAATCAAATTATCATGCTTTAGATATTAATTTCATTACCCAAATAGATGATCAGGAGGAGATGGCAATTCCAAATATTAGTGAAGCCTTTTTAGATTCACCATGGTATGCAGATTTTATATTTGTATTACTAAATTTACAAGCTCCTCCTCAATTATCAAGAACAAAATATAGATTTTAAAATTATAGGCAATAAGATTTTGTATCATAGACATTGAACTATTTTGGAAAGATCATGGTGGAATTTTATTGAATTGTTTACTTAAAGAAGAAGCTAACAAAGTTTTAGAAGAATTTCATGCAAGTGATTGTGGAGGACATCTCTACTGGAAGAATGCTGCAGAAAAAATCCTGAGAGCTAGTTTTTACTGGCCTACTTTGTTTGTAGATGTAAAAAAGTATGTGACCTCCTATCTCAAGTGCCAAATATTTGAAAGAAAGAAAAAGATGTTACCCCTGCCCTTAAAACCCATCTCAACAGAAATGCATTTTCAATATCTTGAACCATATTTGGCATTTTCTTTTGTTTACATAAAATTTACACATAAGAGTTTTGAATCCTTTAATTGTACGATGGGGTTAATGTTTAATACGATGATCTTGCTACCAGATTGAATTTTATTTGATTTGATCGATATGGCTAGTACATAGACAGATGTATACCTTACCACCATTGATCTTCTTGGGACGAAATATAAGGCTAATATTTGTTTTAGGGTTTAGGATAGTTTTGGGTAATGACTACCCCAACCTAACCATCCCATTCTTTTCTCGGTTTCCACCACAGAGCTCTGCAACTCCATCTTCATGGCCGCAGCTTCAGGTGTTTCTTTACGGTTTCACTCCTGCTTCATTCCGGAAATAATTCTTCGTCGGTGTGTGCTATTGTAGTTTTTTTAACGCTGTCTACTTCAATATCTTAGCGTTTGTTAGTCTCTGCCTCCAAGAGTTTTGTAGGACCGCCTCTTTCGCTTCGCTTGCATTTTACTTATCGGCCCTATAATTCAACTTACTTCTAGTTATTTCTTATTTTAGCCTTATTATTATCTGGTCAGCTAACCCTAAGTTTATTTGATTTTACTGTATGCTTGGCCGAAGAAAGGTATTCGTCTCGCACTCTAAACGATGTGTCTCCAACTCCTCCACAACATTCTCAAGGCTTCCTACAG
Organism: Pinus albicaulis; assembly: GCA_034641835.2. NCBI lineage: Eukaryota > Viridiplantae > Streptophyta > Pinopsida > Pinales > Pinaceae > Pinus > Pinus albicaulis. The sequence continues at coordinate 547,508,661 of CM076581.1, read as the reverse complement.
GTAAGATACAGTTATTTTTTGTGAACCAACAATTCTATATTACCCTATCGTTCAGTTTCTAGACCAAATATAATTTGACCTTTTTCGTTTCACTGCTTCATAGGGTATCTTCATCTTCTTTACACGGAATAATACGCATACAGGTAAGGCTCTACTCCTTACTGTTTTTCTTACATTATGACTAGTCACTGTCTCATATTCCGATCTCCTTATGGTTTCTAACTCTTTCATTCTTTGCACAGGTACGCTTGAGTACCTGTTGACACGACCCTTTCAATTTCTAGGTATGCTTTCCGTTTTTGGGTCTTAATACTGCCAAACGGATCTTTAACTAGTTAATGGTTTCTGAATTTAAGGGTTTTGCTACTGGTTTTGGCAATGAGGGTTTCACGCCACCGTTTCCAAGTTTCAGTCCATCTCTAGTTAGATTTTACGACCTTTGCACTGTGTAGTATTTGTTGTTGGCAAGTGGTTTTTCTGAAAATTGTAAATGTATAATTACTTTCCATACCATGTGTATGTTATTGGGCCTCCAAGGCCATTAGTCTCGATGTTTCAACATTTGACATAAAACTCATTCAATTTACTCTTATATTTTTAGTGATAATAATGTATTATTACGCTTCCGCATTTTGAATGATTCTCGTCCTTACTGGGTTTACAAATTAAAAAAGGGAATTTCAATATTTCAATCTTATCAGGTTCTTCCATTTACATTTGTGTTAATAAAAAATATATATCACCATCTTAGTTTGCAAGGTTTTTTTGCTAAAGAAATTTTCATTTATTTCTAGCAAAAATAAAAAGGTTTTCAGTGATAGTTGTACCTAGAGTTGAGCATAAATATATTATTTTCCCATTTCCTTTTTGTTGTCTTTATTTATAAATCTTTGTTTCTATATTTTATATAATTAGGGTTTTATTACAATGATACTGTCATCTCTAGGGTTTTCTTTTACTCTGTTATCCTGTATATCACAAATTATGGTTATATTTTCCTACTTTCTATAGATATCTTCTTCTGTACATTTAATGCTCCACATGTACTTGTGTATAATTTTTTCTCTCCAGAAGAATTTCCGGACCATTTTGTCCGTGTTTATCATAGTTGCAGAGGACAACTTACTCGGAGCTTTCGCCATATTCACTCTGAGTTAAAAATTCTTTTTTGTTAGTTACTAGATAGTAGCTTATGCTTTTCATTCGCTTCATAATCTGTTTTACATATATTCTGATAATTTTTAAGGCATAAACAATCTAGCAGTTCTTAAATTAAGAAAAGTAACAATAGTTTTCCTCATTTCATAAATACATTACTGTAATAACTACAGCGAAATAAAGATAACTAGTTACTTGCTTATAGTAAAAAAATTCATTTACTTATCTGACTCTCAGATATTGCTGATGTTATCCTCCCTTCCTCAAGAGAGGAAATTACATCCCCGTCTCTACCCCGTGCTCCACACCTGAGTCAAGTAAGTTGACAGAAACTTTGGAAAAGACCTTGGGACTACCAGTCCAGTCTTCTATTCTAGGAACAATCAGAATTCAGAGTGATTCCACTAGTCTCTACCAGCTCAGGAATTCCCACTTAATTCCCTCTCCTCAGTTACGGGACATAACCCCTCTCCCTCATTGGGATGTACCTTTATCCTCAGAGGGTAGGGTAATTGTCTGAATTGTTTTTCTATTCAACTACTTCTCAGTTCTTGTAATACTTTCACATCAATCTTTTATCTTTTTTAATGGAACCACTTTCTAATACTTAATTTTATTTAACCAACAAAATTACTTTCTGTTTATCCAGTAATAATTTTCATGAAATAGTAAATATCTTAGTTTCCTTAACATAAAATAACGTAATCATTAGTTGGCACTTAAGCCAGATGTCACAAAGTAGCATATTTAAATATTTAATTTATTTATTATTAAGTATTTTTGTGCTTTTTTGGAAATTTAGAATTTGAAAAAGTGTGATTTGAATTTTTTTAGTACATAAATATTTTTTTGGGGGGATAACACTCCAATTTTATAAATTAAAACATTAAAATTTATAACAAAAGCTAAAAACTGTAATTTGATTTTTTTAATACAAAAATCAATTTTGTTTTAGAAAACTCTTCAATTTTATAAATTAAAACATTAAAATTTATAGCAAAATCTATATATATGTTTAAGCTATATATAAATTTAAGGTTAACATTGTTGTTTTTTACGATTTTGTACAAGGTCTAAGACGTGTGACATAGTTTTTGCAGTTTCACACTATGCAATATTTTTGTGGGATATGTTATACAATAAATTAAATTAAAAAAATAAAGGTTTTCAAAGAACATTTCAGGTTCTTGAGAAAAGAAGAGTTCATGCTAGGTTTCTGAGAAACTGAGAGTTACCTTATATTATACTAATGCATTGATAGCTTTGCATAATTCATTTATCTTCTATTTCAACAGAGATTTGAAAGTTATAAATTATGACGTATTGTTTAACATTTTAGAGTAAGAAAGTGAGTGTAGAATTTACGATATTTCTCACCCCTAAATGCATATTTAAAACATTAATACTTAATAATACTTGACATAGAATTATCTTTATAATAATATCATATTCAAATTAATTGAACAAACACATTTAAAGTTAAAAACATTTAACTTCATTTATACTGTCTTAGCAAAACCTAAATCAATATCTAATTAAAATTAATCCCCATAAAATCTGTCAAATATTACATATGCGTATTTCAAAAAAAATATTCACATCTCTATTGATGTTATATAATAGACCATTAATAATCGTATCTAAAATTAAAAACATTTAACTTCATTTATAATGATGTTAGCAAAACCTAAAACAATATCTAATTAAAATTAGTCTGCACAAAATCTACCAAATATTACATGTACATATTTCAAAAAAATGTTCACGTCTCTATTGATCTTATTAGAGTGATTTTATATAACAGACAATTAATCTAGTCGTTAATATTTTTCATATCATAACTTAATAATAAAATGATGACATTATAAACATACATATCATATATTTTGATAAAAAAGTAAGTCTTCAAGTCAGGTTGAAAAGAAAGCAAAAATTCGAAGTCCTTTAAAAAAACCTCTCTTAAATATGTTCACAAAAGGCATATCAAGGTCTTGGATTTTAAACCTGGTATTCTAAATGTGCCATCTTGTTGAGTGTTAAATGTCCCATCCTGCTGAACATTAATCCATTTCCAGCATAATTAGTAAATGAAGTACATAAGTATCAGAATTTGCAATTGAAATACATAAACACGTGCGGCTTGTCAAAGCACTAAATGACTCTAACAATGCATTGAAGAATCTGAAATTGAATATTCAGCTTTTCATAATATTAAACTTAATCTTCTGGTCAGTACAACGAGTCAAATTTGCATATAAAGAATTATAAATAGATTTGACATTAAACTCGAATGGGAAGACTTTAACTGTTACGCATAAAAATTGAATTTGAATGTGAAGATTTGCGAATACTTGTCCCATTAAAAATGAACTGGAACTCTAGATTGTTTAATGAAGATTTGACTAGAGTTGAGGCAAAGGAAAGATGTTCACATTTCAATGAAGTTACAATTTTAAAAATCCTTAAGAGCGGATAGTGCAGTATTCAAGAGAAGCAAAAATGGTCAATTATGGATAGTGTAGCATTCAAGAGCTTCGTAAGGTGATGGATCAGCATGAGTGGTCTGTTCACATTTTGTTCTGAATTGACATACATTGAATAGGGTTGCCCACTCAACGAATACAGCAGCATTAAAGGTCAATTATGGATAGTGCAGCATTCAAAAGCTTCGTAAGGTGATGGATTCACATTTTGTTCTGAATTGACATAGATTGAATAGAGTCAATCTGCTCTCTCAGCGAATACATTTTAGTGATCCAGAAGCAACAACTTGTTTCTCCGTGAACATGAATTCCAAAAGGTAACCTATTTTACACCTATTCTCGCAATGGGTTCTCTAGGAATATGTTCTAGGGACACGATGAGCTCTCCTAAGCCAGTTTTAAAGGAGCGAAAAATAATTGGCCATTTGGCAGGCCCCATTGAGAACGAAGGACAAAGTTGCCCTGAATCAGTAGAGGGGCTAAAAGAACCTGAGTAGTGTTCTTGTTTTCCATTGAATTATGTATTTAAGCCATTTGTCTCTTAGGGGCCTGTTTTAAACATTTTGGTGAATATGCTTTCTAAAAGTTGAACAAAATTACATTGGTACTTTGAAGAAGAAAAAAAATATTATCCATGAACAATAACAGTTTGGAAAAGATTAACTTCTGAGTTCTTATTCCAATCACATAGAATACCATCAATGGAGTATTGGGAAGTTTGAGGCCTTTCTACTTAGATATATGAGATTGATCCATATTTTTTTTTGTAAAGTTGGAAGAACTACATCTTCATCATGTCCAATATATCATTCCGATTGACTTTACATCAAGGAGTGTCTTAACCGAACACCCGATCACACCCGTAGAGGAGATTGATACATATTATCATAAAAAAAACATGTAATTGCAATTATTTTATTATTAGGCATTGAGGAATTTAGAAATAAAAATAAATAAATAAAATAAAAAAATAAAATAAAAATAAAAATTATAGACAAGAATATTTATGTATGAATAAAAATATATGGTGCAAATAGTTCTAGACAATTATAAAGCTCTATGAATTAAAATATATATTCATGAATGCCATCAAGCTATAGACATAGTTCTAGATAATATTGCAGAGATAAATCTAGAGAATCGGAAAAAAGTAGAAATTATATTAGACATGTATAGACAAGCATCAAATGGTCTAACCAATCAAGCTATATTGATGTGTTCTCAGCATGAAGAACATACAATTGCACTTTTGACTATTGGATATTTTTGTTAAAGTATTTGTAGACAAAAGCATAAGTGGAAAAAAATTGTTTGTCAATGATACTTTTAACTAAATATAGATGCCATTGGTACTAAGAGTGGTAATGTTCTTTTGCAATTGACTTAATTTGTCCAAGTGGCATTGCGACAAAATCTGTGACAGTGAGCAATTGAGGAAATATTAGTATAAGAAAAAAAAAGGGTAGCATAAGAAGGATATTGTTCAAAAGATCCAATAAATAGAGTTATTACTTACAAAAAAATTTACGAAGATACATACACTGAAAACAACAAATTTGGTGGAATTGATGTTGCAAGAGAGATTGCTTGAAGTGGCTTGATATCAACAATAATGTTGTTGAGCGTCAAAGTGAAGATGTCATGTACAGATAGTTTTCATAATTCAAAGGTTGTAGATGATATGTCTTCCATGTACTCTTTGAAATTTGTTTATGTCAAAGTGAAGATGTCATGTACAAAGAGTTTTCATAATTCAAAGACTGTAGATGATATGTCTTCCATGTAATCTTTGAAACTTGTTTATGCAATTGTTGGGTAGTATTGTTGTAGTTATGGCATTTGCAAAGTGCAATATATCCTGCTTTCATTTGTATCCATTGTGTAATTGACATTGAGGCGATAACAACTTGGTGTTATTTCCTTGCACAATGTGTAGATTGATGATTTTGGAAGCATGGGATCTAAACATTTTTGACAAAATTGTCGATAGGACAGTGAACACATTTTTTGTTTTGAGTGTTCCTTGCACCTTTTTCAAAAGATATTAGAATCATTAAGTATTGATGTGTTTTGGTAGGAAAAATGTGAATATTTTGAAATGAATATAGCACGTACGTACGTAGAATGAGAAAAAAACAAAAATTTAAGTAAATACCTCTATTTTTTATTTGAAGAAGGATAGTAAGTATGCTTTTGCACAAGTGTCATTTAGAACATTGATAAAAGTTGTTGATGCAGATCACAACAATTGACATCCCTTTGGTCCATTTCTGACAACATTTATGAATTTTTAGAATGTTGTGTTCTTGCATGCTAGTTGATGCCTTATTTGCAAGAAATTTTCTTTGCAACTTTGATTTAGTTGCAGCTAGAATTGATTGCAAATGAGTAAGTGTCACAACTTGGCAATAATGTAACTATTAAAGATTTGACTTACAGTGGTTGTGTCATTGGAAGTTTCACCATCTTTGATGTTTAGTTCAAATTGTCTATTGCTTTGGTGGCATGCTATCACCATAGCAGAAATAGAACCAACTCTATATGAATTTGTTGATATAACAAGTTATTGTATCATTGTGTCTGGAGCAAGTCTATGATTATTGCAAGCTTGAGTCATTATCTGCATTATACTTTTTCATGTAAAACTATACAACTCTTTGCATTGTCTTTTTCATACATTCCATTGTTTCACTCTACAAATTCTATAAAATAGATAATTTTTCGAGGACAAAATTTGTCACAGAATTGATCTATAAGGTTATTTGTTATATTGACTGTCATAGTTAGTTGATCACATTTTTCAACAAGATCTGTGTTCACAAGTTGTGTTTTGACTAGTTAAAATGGATTTTTGGTTTGTCCTGGTCCATATAATACAAGCACATCACCTTCAAAAATGTTTGTATGTGCACCTATACATAGTTGTATGATTGAGAATGGAAATTTTTGCAGAGTTTTTAACTTGTGCATTTACAAGAGTAAGCACATTTACTTCTCATAAAATTGCATTTGACATAGAGCAATAGTAATTTGCAAAGCTACAAATTGCTAAGTTGAACCAATTGCCTCACCTCTTTGTATTTTGGTCTTTTGTTGTTTATGCGTCTACCATCTCGAAGTAGTGTTCTTGTTTTCCATGGTGTTTCAAAAGTGTTAATGAATTATTGTCATTTTATACAAGGAATCAAATCAATTTTTAACATGATTGTATAGGAATAGATGTAAATATTGCAAAATAATGCAGTAAAACAGAAAATGTTAATGCTAATGTGTTGTCTATCGCATTTGCGTGATGTTGCTTGACAAGAATAAAACACAATCCAACGGTATGCTGTAAATTATAAAATACAATCCAACGGTATGCTGGAAATTAAAATATGAGCAGACTTTTATGGGGCAATGATGGTGGATTTCTCACTGTGTTTTCTCCACAGCTGAGATTATTTGAATATGTACGATTATTTGAATATGTACTGTATATATTATCAATATATTTAGCGTTTTTTTCTTTCTGAAAATAAAATGCTGGAAATTAAAAATCATTGTTGTGCTATGAACAACTTTTTTGTGTTTTTTGTTCGTTGTTAACTATGGAGAAAATATTAAAAGAAATTTTCAATTGCAGATTGCAAATAGATACTTGTAATTTATGTAAGGAGAATAGTAATATATTTGGCAACAACCAAATTTGTGACGGGACTTCAATGTTAGAGACATTGTTGTTAAATGCATGTGCTAAGTGCACATCGTATTTGGAGTATTTAATGTGGTTTCAACTTGGCTTAGGTTCAAGTTGATTGGAAAAAACAAGTGAGTTTCTGTGGTCTTTATCAAATGCAATGTGTTTTCATTTTTTATTCTATGAGAAGTTGGATTGCATTTTTTTTTTAGACAATTTCTCAGTACGTTCAACTAATAGAAATAAATAAAGAAGGTTGAGGAAAAAGGAAATTGGTCAAAAGAAAAATGACTTAGTTAGAAGTTACCCGTTGTTTTTTTTACTATGTAAATTTATGAAATCCAAAGTTTGGTGTCGTATAATATTCACAGGTGCAAGAGCAGAGCCACCAAGTAGTGATGGAATTAGTTGTTAGAATTATTTTTGTAAGAAGTAGGTACAAGATTAGCATAATGGCCAATATGCCTAGTACCATATGAAATGGCAATAGTGGCAATGAACCGAAGAAAAAAATTCCTCCTTGTAGTTTTTGTTTTTCAGTTACTGTTACAAATTGTCTTAGTTTAAATATATCCATGTCTATAGTGCATAAGGAATAGAAAAAATAGCTACGAGAAGCTATTGGCATTGAAAAACTGAGAATAAACAATTATAAACTTTTCTAATTTGAATCTTTCCATGAATATAGTACATATGTAACAGATAAAACTATGTGAAGATATTTTTGTGAAAGAAATGACAATAAACAATGATTTGAAGATCGAGCATTCATATCATTGTTAAATGTTCAGAGAAAATTGATTAGATAAAAGGAAATACTTATATGATTTTTAAACAGTTCAGAGAAAATTGATGGAAAAATTTATTGCACACAAGATTCAAAAATAAAAGACATTTTTAAAGAAAAATGGATTTTGCGATGTAGACAGAGTAAGCACTAGAACAACTAATAGTTATTGCAAGGAAAGATAGACACATTGTTGTTCAGCAGTTAAAACATATATTGGGAGGATGCAATGAATACATGATTCATAAATTATATCACCTTCCAAAGAGTGTTTTAAATACTGATATAGACAGAGGAACTAAAGCTAAAGAGTCTAAAATATCAAACATTTGTATGCTAGGCTTGGTAGGCAAGGCAACAACTATTTCTAGGCGTCTGAATTTATGGGAATTCAAGTAAGTATGAGTTACAGATATCTGATATGGAAAAAAATTGACATTCAAAATAATAGTGTGGTTTATCCATACATTCAAAGAAAATGTATAGAGTGTAAAAAGATCGAAATAACTAGCAACAACAAAATACTATTTTAACCAGACGAGCGATTAGATATCATACCTATCGTGTTGTCTGAGAGTTCCTGGATACAAGGCTCTTTCTATATTTTTTTGAGACAATGTCTAGTGCGTGAGAGTGTTTGAGAAAATAGGAATATTAAGTTCATATGAATTGTTGCTAATTTCATAAGTTCTGAGTGTTGAATACCCTAAGAGAAAACATGTTGTGAGCATAGTGGATATTCTAATATGAACAGGACAATTACAACTTTTAAAGTTCAATATTGCAATGCTTACCCATCTATCTATAGTGTTTTGGTTGTATTTTGAAAGGTGCCTTATAAATGATGTTGTAAAATTTGTTTTTGTAATTTGAATGGGCATATTTATTAAGTATAGAGAAATTTGGCATGGTGTCTAAATGTATATTTCCAAAAGCCTTTTCCAAAAAATTGTGCAAATATGTGATGAGATTCTTATATGTAATTGCATTTACAAGTGCTAATAGATATGGAGTAAACTTATCTCGTAATACTTGTAAATGAAGTTGAAATGGGATTGGAAAAAAAATTGTGTTTAATCGTGATTCATGTATTCTTTCTGATGCAGCCAAAAGGGCGATTTTACCCACAATATGCAGAAAACTTTATATGTTCTGCCTTTCCAAAATAAGTACTCGTTAACAAAGTATATGCACACGGAACTTAAATGTTTATGGCCCACACAGAACGGACCAAATAGCGCCAAGCGCAACTTCGCAATTCTTATAACTTTCCACTTCGCAACTTCTTAAACTTAACTCCCCCCAAATTTCAATACTTAACACCTTTTGCAATTTCACGATTTTGTAATATCGCAGTTCGGAGAAAAATGGATATCGCGCTTCGCAACTTTTAGATTTTAGCGATAACCTTATTTCTTATCCCATGTGATATGTGATATGCGATGCATCACATCGCACCAAAAATAACTTACTGTGTGAACTCTTAACTATAACCACAGAAATATGCGATATGCGATATGCACTGGAGTGCTATGCTGACACGTGACTCCCCTTCACCGCATCACAAATAAAACAACTTAACTTGCAAATTCTTAAATTTTCTATGTGTGAACTTGCGATTTGTCGTCCACCGTTGATTTACACCCAATCTAACAATCCTCGCTCTCCTTTACTCCTTCGCTTCGCATCGCAATTCACTTAACTTATGATTTAAAGCCTTAATGCAAAATTCTAAAATCTACGACTTGCGAAATCACTTTTGAAGCGATTTAATCTCCACTATTGATCTTCTGTCAAGTATAATGATCTCTACTACGCATTCACTGGCCTACTTCGCATAAGTCTTTTCACACAAAACTCTGTCGTGTCTTTACTTGTTTGCCTCACAAATCGACTTATTTGCATACAATTATGCGATAACACAAAATTCGACTCAACAACAAATTAAAGAGTGAAATTTAACACAGACAAGAGAATTTAAACACACACACTTGGAATTATCATAAAGAGTCGAGCCCTTCAATGGCTGGATTTTACATTCATGACTTCTCCTCTCTGTCACTCCTCTATCACACAACTTGCACACTTCTCATACTTCACCCTCTGTCTACCCTATCACACTTCACACACTTATCTATGCTTCCACCTAACTGAAATCGGTTTGTGATTTATTAGCTTTTAAACCAACTCTATCGTATCCTCTCAATCCTAATCTATTTTCTAAATCTCCTTGCATGGAGAACCAAATGATACTTTTATTCCTATTTAATCTATAACATTAAAACCAACTAACTTCACACATTTAAATCTAACTAAATTATTAATGATCAAAATTTCCCACTTCTTGTTTGGCCACAACATGTGAACACATAATCACATTGTTGGCAATTGTCCAAATGCTCCTACATCAGACTCCCGAAGAAAAAAAGATTGATCCACCAATGTTTCAGGATCTGCATTAAACTTCTGTAACTCTGCTATTATCATCCAACTGGCATCTTCCACTGGTTGTCCTTTCCATTTGACTAGATACTGATAATAGGTCTATCCCCTAGTCTTCTTTGTTTCTCTTTTCTCCAGAATGGCTTCCACTTATTTCTTTGTTGTCTTTGGCATCTGTTCCTTCCAATTCAAAGTCTAATCCTCCTCTTCTATAGATTCTTCTTGTAGTTCTTCCTCTATTCTCTCTGTATGGATAAAAATATGTAACATTAAAGATGGGTGATATCCTAATTCCTTCTGGTAACTCAATCTCATATGCATTTGAGGAGAACTTCCTCAAAATTTACATGGCCCTATCTTTTTCATTTTCAGCTTGTTATAGGTCCCTACTGGAAAACTTTCCTTCCTTAGATAAACCATGACTAAATCATATTTTTGAAATTATCTTTCAGTCCTCATATCAGCTCTTTTGTTTATGCTTTTGAGTGTTTTTATATAAGCTCTTCTTGACATATTCCTGCAACTTAAGCATATGTTCTGCAAATTCTTCAGCTTTTGCACTCCTTGTCTCTTGTTTACTCAAATCTCTAAGTTCATACACACCTCTTGGATGCATTCCATAAACAATCTGAAATGGACTCATCCCAGTTGTCCGGTTAGGAGTATCATTATATGCAAATTTAGCTTGAGAAAGTGCTAAATCCCATTTATTTGGATTTTTGTAAACCAAACTCCTTAATATGTTTCCCAAGCTCCTATTCACTAGTTCAGTTTGTCCATCCGTCTGAGGATGATAGGCTGAACTGAAACTGAGTTTTGTACCTAGCTTCTTCCATAGAGTCCTCTAGAAATGTCCTACAAACTTTGCATCTATGTCTAAAACAATACTTACAATCAATCCATGCAATCTTATAACTTCATAGAAAAACAAATTAGCAATGCGGGTTTCATCACTAGTTTTCTTACAAGCAATAAAATGTTCCATTTTAGAAAATATATCTACAACAACATAGATAGAATGATGTCATCTTTGAGTCTTCGGAAATCCTAAAACAAAATCCATTCTGACAACATCCTAAGGTCTATTGGGTATTGGCAATGGATGATATAATCCAGTTTTTTGGCTTCTTCCTTTGAAATGTTGACAAATCTTGCACTTCTCAACAAACTTGATATCACTTTTCATTTTTGGCCAATAATAAAAAGCACTTACTTGAGCAAATGTTTTATCCTATCCAAAGTTTCTAGACATTCCTCCATTATGTTTCTCCTTAACCAGATTTTCCCTCATGGGACACTTAGGTATACACAATTTATTATTTTTGAACAAAAATCCTCCTTGAATCAGGTAGTCCACCCACTGGCTTCTATTATGAATCACAAGATTTTTAAGAACTGCATATATTTCTTTGAAATCTATTTCTTCCTCATACATATCAATCATTTCTTCAAACCCCAAAATGACAATCTTCAATTCTTGCATAATCAAATTTACTCTAATCAAAGCATCATCAAGTTTGTTTGACTTACCACTTGTGTGTTTGATTACAAAGGTAGAACTCTGCAAAAACTCCACCCACTTAGCATGATTTTGGTTCAACTTCGGCTGATTATTTATGAACTGCATTGCATGATTATCTGAATATAACACAAATTCTTTGGGCAATTACAAGTAATGCCTCCATTTCTTCAAAGCTTTCAAAATAGCACATAACTCCTTATCATAGGATGAATACTTCTTGTTGGTCTCATTTAAATTTTCACTAAAATAAGCTATCAGTCTCTACTCTTGACTCAATATAGCTCCAACTGCTATCCCACTAGCATCAGTCTCAACTTGGAATATTTTATCAAAATTTTGCAAGACCAAAACAAGTCTTTCATTAATCTTCCTTTTCAACAACTTGAAATTATGATCTGTTGCTTCTGTCCACTTAAATGGTTGGTTTCTCTCCTTTATTTTTTCAATTATTGTTGCAAAGATCTGACTAAAACCTCTTATAAACTTTGATTAAAAACTTGCAAGGCCATGAAAACTCCTTACCTTAAATACACTTCTTGGAGTTGGCCAATCCTGTATTATCTGGATCTTTTCTCGGTCCATCTTCAAGCCTTCGTTTGAGACTATAAATCCCAAATAAATGAGCTCTTTATTCATGAAAATACACTTCTTCAAATTTATAAGCATTTTTTCCTTTTGCAAATTATTTAACACCAACTTCATATGCTCCAAATACTCTTCCTTACTCTGACTAAAAATCAGAATGTCATCAAGATATACTATCACAAATTTTCCCGCATACTCTTTCAAGACCACATTCATTAGTCTCATAAATGTGCTTGGTGCATTAGTGAGCCCAAAAGGAATCACCAACCACTCATACAACCCACTGTTGGTCTTAAATACAGTCTTTCGTTCATTTCCTTCTCTAATCCATATTTGATGGTATCCACTCTTCAGATCTATCTTAGTGAAATACTTTGATCCACTTAAATGATCCATCAAATCATCTATGTGTGGTAATGTAAATCTACACCTGATAGTGATCTTCTTTATAACTCTGGAATCAATACACATGCGCCACTCTCCTCATTTCTTTGGACTAAGCACAAATGGTATTGCACATGGACTAAGGCTTTCTTTGATCACTCCTTTATCTAATAAACCATGTACTTGTCTTCCAACTTCTTCATTCTCCCAAGGGGTCATTCTATATGCTTCTTTGTTTGGTAAACTTGCACCAGGTATTAAACCTATGTGATGACTTATACTTCTGACTGGTGGCAATTTACTTGGAAATTCATCAACAACTATATTAGCATAATCGTCTAACATATTTTTAATCTCCACAGGCAGATTGTCTAAATTTGTAGAAGTCAGAATTACATTGGGTTTGCCCAAAATAGCAAAATGCATTTCTCCCTCCTTCTTGACTTCTTACAGCATTTATTTTCCACTAATCAGCATAACACTATTCCCAGCTACTCCTTTGTCTGCCTCATCCTTCAAAGGTATTATTGTGTGCTTATTTCCATCCTTCTCTCTGGTATAGGTATTCCTTTTGCCATCATGAATGGCTTTTCTGTCAAATTTCCAAGGTCTTCCCAATAGTATATGGCACACATCCATTGGAATCACATCACACAATATGACATCTTTATATGTACCAATCTGTATCTCCACTTTGCACTGTTTTTTCACCAAAATTTGATGTCCCTTCTATAGCCACAACACTCTGTAGGGAGTAGGGTGTACTATCTTATTCAACCTCAATTTCTTAACCATTTCTACGGAAAAAATATTATCAGTGCTTCCACTTTCAATCAAAACTTTGCAACACTTATCTTTAGAATTTCATACAGTCCTGAATAATCTCTTCCTTTGAGCTGGCTCATTTACTTACTTCTCTACTTTAAGCAATAGTCTTTTGAGCAATAAAGACTCCCCTGCCTCAAGTGGTTTTTCATTTTCTGTGACCTCAAGATTTTCTTCCTTTGCCTTAGCTACATTCACATTCCATTGATTTGCTGATTTGTTATGAGGAAAACCCCATGATCCATGTCCCCATTATCCACATGTGTAACACCACATTTCTCTTCCTCGGCCCCTACATCTACGTACAAATATACCTCTACCAAAGTCTCATATTTGCAGTGGTTTGCTACTCGAACCTCCTGCTTCATTCTGAGAGTGCTAAAACCTTGGTTTGAAAGTTCCACTTCCTCTTATTGGACTTTTACCTCTATTCTTCTGACTTGTTTCCTCAACATTTTCTCCTCTGCCTTCAAAGATGCTTGATAGGCATCCTCAATTGTTTTAAGACTCAAAGAAATGATTTCATCTTGTATATCATACCTTAAACCATTGATATAACTGACTGCTTTCTCCATATTATCTTCCGCATGTCTTGCTCTAATGCATAGCTTGTAAAACTCATATATACACTCCTTGACAGTCATTCTTTTTGTCTCAAATTATGCAACTATTTGAAAATATTTAATTGATAATATTTTGGCATAAACTTTTTCTTCAACTTACTTACCATTTTATTCCATTGCTTGACCTTAAGCTTTCCCTTTCTAATCCTGGATGTCTTTTGTTCATCCCACCAGATAGATGCATGGCCCTTCAACTTGGTAGTTGAAAACTTTACATTCTTCTTATCTTTGACCTCTTCTAAGTCGAAATATTTATCCGCCGAACTAATCCAATCTATCAGCTCATCCACATTAAGGTTCCCTTCATATAAAGGAATATCCATTCTTGGTTTTCCACTAACCTTTTCCAATTTATTGAAAACTTTAGCTTCCTTGATTTCCTCTTCTTCTTCTTCTTTAGAAGATTCTTCTATTGCGCTGACATCTTCTTCTTCAGTTTCTCTCTTATCATAAGTCTCCATTGCTTCTATTCTTGTATGAAGGTGTTGAATCTCTTCGAGCAAAGTTGTGTTTGTTGTAAGTCTTCCACGACCTCTGACAGCTCCTCTCTTGGGTGGCATATTTTCTATAATACTTGAGAACAAAACTTAACCTTCTTCTCTGATACCAAAAGATGAAGCCAAAAGGATGATTTTACCCACAATACACAGAAAAATTTGTATGTTCTTCCTTTCCCAAATAAATACTCGTTAATAGAGTATATGCACGTGGAACTTACAATTTTATGGCCCACACAAAACAAACCAATCAATGCCAACTGCAACTTTGCAATTCTTATAACTTTCCACTTCGCAACTTCTTAAACTTACCCCCCCAAAGATTTCAACACTTAACACCTTTTGCAATTTCACGATTTTGTAATATCGTTGTTTGGAGTAAAATGGATATCGCACTTTGAAACTTTTAGAGTTTATCGATAACCTTATTTCTTATCTCGTGCGATATGTGATTTGAGATGCATCACATCACACCAAAAATAATTTACCGTGCGAACTCTTAACTATAACCACAAAAAATTGCGATATGCAATATGTGCTGGATCGTTATGCTAACATGTGGATCCCCTTCATCGCATCACAAATAAAACAACTTAACTTGCGAAGTATTAACGATACCTGCTAAAATTTGCAATGTGTGAACTTGAAATTTGTCATCCACCATTGATATACACCCAATCTAATGGTCCTCGCTCTCCTTTACTCCTCTACTTCACATCGCACTTCACTTAACTTATGAGTTAAGGCCTTAATGAAAAATTCTAAAATACATGACTTGCAAAATTCCTTTTGAAGCAATTTAATCTCCATCGTTGGTCTTCTGTAAGATCTAATGGTCTCTACTGCGCATTCATTGGCCTCTTCGCATAATTCTTTTCAAACAGAACTCTGCCATGTCTTTACTTATTCACCTCACAAATCGACTTCTCTGCATACACTTGTGTGATAACACGAAATTCGACTCAACAACGAACTAAAGAGTTAAATTTAACACAGACAGGAGAATTTAAACACAAACACTTGGAATGTTTAGAAAGGTAATTACATAGAGCTGAGCCCTTTAATGGCTGGATTTTACATTCATGACTTCTCCTCTTCGTCACTCCTCTATCACACAACTTGAACACTTCTCACACTTCACTCTTTTTCTACCATATCACACTTCACACACTTATCTACGCTTCCACCTAACCGAAAGCAGTTTGTGATTTATTATCTTTTAAACCAACTCTATCTTATCCTCTCAATCCTAATCTATTTGCTAAATCTCCTCGTAAAGAGAACCAAATGCTACTTTTATTCCTATTTAATCTAGAACATTAAAACCAACTAACTTCACACATTTAAATCTAATTAAACTATTAATGATCAACTTTTCCCACTTCTTGTTTGGCCACAACATATGAACACATAATCACATTGCTGGAAATTGTTCAGATGCTCCTGCATCAGTTGCATTTGATTTTCTAGTGATTAGAGATTTGACAATAGTTGTGAGTATTCAACAATTCACTGTAATCAGATTGACATTTTTATAGGACCTCAAGTTAATTACAAAGGTATTGTAAGTGAAATAACATGATGAGCTTTCCAATAGGCGTCAAAGAAATTGGATGATACATTGTCGAATGAGAGATTTTTCCAACAGTTATCAAGCATTGAGCCATAATTAGTTGTTCGTGTTGTTGTATAAAATTTGAAATTGTTTTGTTACATCAATAGAGTTAGTTTTCTCCACGCATAGCTATTTTGTAAAATTTCCAAATTGAATTCACCAACAATTACAATTTTATGTTTGTTGGATACATGGTCTAAAATGTGTTTGATGCAATCAATGATTTCTTGAGTTGTTGTGTTTAGTGCACAATAGACATTTGCAACTGTAATGACATTTCCTTCGGTATGGAAATTAGCAACTAATAATTCAATGTGGTTTTCTATATAGGTGAAATGGTTGTTAATTATGATATTTTTTGTATAACATGTACGAATTCCATATAAATGTAATATTTATATGCACTCATATTTTCTTGCAAAATTTGGATTTGATGGAGGCACAATTGCTTTTGTTTCTTGGAAACAAAAGATGTTAGCATTCATTAGATCATAGTCAACAAAAATATCTTCCAAATGTAATGAGAAGCTATGAGTGTTCAATGAGCACATTATCAAATAGTCTTTTTTTATCGTCGATCGTAGAATATATTCAAGTTGGTAATAAGAATTTTCTCTGAGTATTTGTAAATCAACAACAACTTTGTTAGAAAGACTAAATTTTTTTGTTCCAATTTTTTTATTAGATAGAAGGATTTGATATTTTTGACACATGAAAGTGTTGTTTAGACAAGTCCATGTTGTTTAAATCCTTTTGGTTCAAATGCTAATCTATCCATTGTCAGGCCTTTTGATCGATGTATTTTTCGTGCACATGCCAATTAAACAAGAAATTGTTCTCTTTTGTAACTATGAGTGTTTTTTGATTGAATGTTTCTAGAAACTCTGGAAATAGGTGCCCAATTAGACATAATTCCATTTTTGAAAAAATGGTCATTTTTGTTTGTTGGACAATGTCAATTCTTGGGTCAGCAAATTCTATCCAAATGACACCATTTTCAGTTGTTGTCGATGATCTAAAAATGCCTTCTACACCATTGAGAAATCCATCCTTAATATCATAATTTCTACTAATAAATTCAACGAGAATATTTTTTTTAGTACAATGAAAGTTGATCAATGGCATTTTTGTGTTGTTATAGTGATCTTTGTTGACTGATTTGATTGCTTTGTCATTTGAAGTCAATGTTATAATTTTTGTATTATTGAGAGACAAAAAAAATTCATTGTTTTTTTGCACATCTTTTTTTAAGTAGAATATATATGGGAATGTTGGATCATTTGGTGGGAATTTATAGAAATTGTTGTTCAAGTATGAAAGATCATCGGCAATATGTGAACAAGTTATAATTCTATTTAACAGAGACATAAATTCTTTGTTATCTTTTCACATCACTTGTTTTAGTTCAAAATTTTCTATGTTGTATCTCCAAAATGTGTAAGGAGTAATAGTTCACTTAAGACTTGGATGCTCGAATATCCAACGATCATGGAAAGGTTTTGATTGACATAGATCTCCACAAAATATAATGTCAATATTTCCAAATGGTGTAGTTGGTGTGTGCGTGATTTACGAAGTCATCTTTCAAAGTTATATAACAACTGAGAACCAAAATGATGCTTCATCTCTAATAAAAGTCTAAGTTGTGCATATTCCTTTCTTAGCATGTCAAGTTTGTTAGAAGTCAATGGAAACATGTTGCATGGTGAAAGTGTCAAGTGCAAAGCTAAGTGTACTATGACACCATTAGCAATATATTCATCCTTTCTAGTGAATGCAACTATGAGGCCCTTTTATTTTGGGGGTCGCTTTGAAGTTATTTGTTATAGTAGCACACTAGTGCATTATAAAGTGCTTGTGTTGTGGTTGTTTTTCATATTCCCGCACCTCTAGTAATAAAGAAATAATCAACTTTCCTCGTTTGTTTTTTTTCCATAGAACTAGTTATTTTACTATAAATTCTTTCTCTTCTTTTAGCTTTCCCTATTTTCACAATATCATTTTGTGCTCAGAATAGATGGGTGTTTCATGCATACACTATTATTTGAATTTTCGATTTTCATGTCTTTAGATTGCATTTTTTTCACTAGATCATGTTGAATATCATATTTTTTAGTAGGGAATGTGCTACTATCATTTTTTTATGGGAGATTAAGTACATATTTGTATTCATTTTTGTATGATACTATAGTGGAAGCAAGGTTAATGTCACCGCATGGAAAAATCGGATGAGAGAAACGTTTCTTAATAGCAAAAACAATGTGATTTTAGACAAGTATGCTTCATTACATGTCTCATTGGTCTTTTTTAGTGTCTATTCAAATACTTTGTATGGAAAATCAAACACATTTTTTTCTCTATAATGGTTTTCAAGGTATTTTTTGTCATTTTTATGAACGAATCGTATGACACAGGGAAATTTTGTTTTCTTGATTGGTGCTTTTGTGGCTGAGTATGAAGAAGCATATTTTTCTAGGAAAATTTGTTCAAGTTCAATTAGTCGACCACATATTTGTCAATGGTTTACATGGACATAATATCTTCAGATTTTTCTTGTTCATGTCACAAGAGAAAAGGTATTTTAAGCACATATGTTTTTTTTAGCTAAAGCAATGTTAATGAATATTTTTTTTCCTAAATGATGAGTATAAAGGCCGCGAAAAAAAAATATGAATTGCTTGCCAACTTGACATTTGTTGTAAATTTAACAATGTGTTTCCAAGTTTTTGAATAGTTTTGATTTTATTATCATCATAGGAAAAACGATATTCTTGGATTCGCTTAAAGGCAGATGTCATTGTGCGATCAATATTTGTCATATAGGAGCTACAATAAATTTTTGTAGCAAATGCGTCTAAGATGAATTGTGCATTTTTTTTTTGCTTCCAACAATGCTGGGATTTTCGTTGCAAATGCATTTATCCAAATATCACAAGGATTTACTTTTAACAACATGGTGGGTCGAACAATACAAGATCGAAGAAGAAATATATATTATTTGTTTGTGGTACCAAGATCGACTAGGAAAATATTAAATGTCATGTTTTCTGAGTATATTTTGTTGTGTAAAAGGGAAGAAAATTTTTTTTCTAATTTCTTGATTATCATTGGAATTACTGCATAAAGGTTGCAAGACACAAGTTTGATGCATTGGTGGAAAAGGGAAACCATATCTACAAGTAGAATGTTTGTTTTTTTTGGAAGTTTTTATGTGATTGTGAGACTGTATTTGAACCATTTGATCTAGGAAGATTGTTAAGTCGCACATAAGATAGAAATTAATGTGAGAAGTAAGATTGACTTCAGGATAATGTTGATATATTGGTAAATCTTTATTCCAAATCAATCCATGGTCATGTTCAGTTCCTCTGCTTTGGACTTTGTGATAAAAAAATAATATTTTACGTGTCCAAAAAATTCTTTTTTTTTTGTGACCAAACTACGCAGTGTTGAGATTCTATGTCTATAATATTGGATACAAATGATCAGGCGACTTCTGATCAATGTGTCAATGAATTCATTTGAACCATTGTTAAGGCGGTTGATCGTCTTGCTAGAACTTTGGTTTTTTAATGCATTTGGCAATGTATACCCAAGATGCTCGGCACTAGTGAACGTCACATAGAGTGTTGGTGAACTAAGCTGTCGTATCATTGCAAAAATGTATTTTTGCATGTTTTCAATGTATTAAAGAGATGCGTGAATGGTTTTGAAACATTGATATGAAATTGTTGATTATAATATTTTTTGAAGATTGTTTCGGTTCTGGACATATTTTGCAACTACTTTTTTCCCTTTTAGTTCTCCTTTGCGAATGGAAATCCAAGCTGAGCTGGAAACATGATTTATCAATATATGAATTGCTTTGAAAAATATATTTGTAATGTGTGTTGAGAAATATTCAAAGTTATGCAATATTTCCCATTGTGCATTTAATTGATATGAAAATTGGTTAATGATATCAGTAGGTTGACTATGCCGTAGTCTAACTAGCCAGAGGAATCGCCCTGAAAATCATGAAAATTTCGATAAGATTTTCAGAAAATCCGGCAGGAATTTTTCTAAATCCATGTTATAACTATCAAAGTTTAATATTCTGGGTGTCCTACATGTTTTTGATGGTGCTGAATCCATTTCCAATGTCACAATCAGGATTCAAACACTGTTTCTGCAAGATTTTTTAAATTTTTTTGGCCCGGATTCCGGCCAATTTTGACCGTCCGGGCAATTCCTCCGGCTCGTTAGACGACTCCGTTGACTATAGCCATAAAACAATGTTGGGAAATTATGTTCTTCGAAGAACTTGCTTTGAAAAATTCCTACTGGAAAAAATTATTTAGAAGGTGAAATTTGTATTATTTTTGTGTGAATATCGTGGATTAGTTGGGCCTCTGAGTTTCAACGTAAAGGTGTTTCTGATTTTGGCTCCAAATCATTCGCAACATGTGGTGGATCTAGTTCATAAATATCTACAATATTATTTTCAGGATTTTGTCTACATTGATCAAAATGATATTTCCATTCATTGTTGATCACTATTTTCTCATTTATTAAAGAGTTGTATTTCACAAGTCATTCAAAGCAACAATGGTTTTGTCTGGTACAATGTTACCACACATAAAAATATTTTTGTATTCTATTTTTCTTTTTAGCATTATTGCAAATGTCATGGAATCATCAATATTTCTAGGAAGGGACATTTGTACTTTGTTCAAATTGGAAGGGACATTTATGATTGTGCCTATCAATCCCATCTACAATAGAGAAAAATCCTGGTTTCTCCAAATATGTATAGTTGTCGCAAATCTAGGAAATTTTCCATTGAGCAATGTAGTATTGCAAAGTATACAAAAATGCTCATTGATTATGATTTCCTTGACTTCAATTGCAGTTGTGAGGTCATGATGAGTTGATAAAGTGATTTTGTTGATGAGATGCATTTATTTTTCAAAATGAAATCTTTCACAAATACAACATGCATGCATACGTGTGTCTTGAATTCATTGCAAATATTTGTCAATTGCTTTAATTGATTGCAAATGTTTTTTTTTTTTGGTTCTTATAATAGAAAACCACCATATGAACATATTCCATCTTTCAATTCATGCAAGCAGGTATACTGGTTGTTGCATTTACTGGGAAGAGAAATAGGCACTAGTTTTTTGTGTTGGTCATCTATTGCTGAGAAAAAAGAATTATGTCTTGATAGTGTGCAATGTTTAGGCACTTCGAAAAGTTTTTTTTTCACTGACATTTTATCACTAGTTATTTGGTTGTCTACTTGGAAATAACCTATAGAAGTGGTGGATTCCTCCTGTGCAAGTTGTTTCGACTGAGCACATGAAATGGCATTGGAGTTTGTTTTTTCCAAGATTGTTTGGACATGTGTTTTGCATTTCTAACATCACGCATTGCAAGAATTTTAAATTTTCAAGAGTGCATGAATGTTCTCTTGTGATCTTGAGATTGGTACACACATAAGCTATAGGGTTTTGGACGAAGTCTTTGATGATTAGAATTGCAAGAAAATATCTCTGATTTTTGCATTCCATGTGCAGATATTAACATGAAGTATTTCATATATCCATTGGATCACAAATACTCTTCCTTCTATATGTTCATCTACATATGGAATGACAAGTTAATAGCATAAATTTTCCAATCATTGACACATTTCTCTTACTGAATCACTTTTGCATCAAGGTGTTTTTGGAAGCACGTTATAGCTCTGTCATCATTTTGACTATAGAAATTGTGGAAATTATGTGCAATTATTTTTCTCATTGCAAACATGTCAAAACATTATGCAAATGTGCATATAGAACTAAACAATGAGTCATGATAGTAATTTAGAAGGTTTCTATGTAACAAAATTCCTTTTTGTAATAATGTTTCTTAGTGAACACCATGTCAAATTGCAAAAGAGAGAATTGATGTGCAAGAATGCATGGAGAAATTTACCTAGAAACGAGAGATACAATGTTTGTTGTGAAATATAGTATAAGTGGTTCAAAGTGGCCACATATAAGATTTCGGTTATGAAAAAAAATAATGAATTGATAGCCACTAAAATGTTGATTGAAACAAATAAATGGTTATCCATTTGTAAATAGCCAGACATTTACTAGAATTGAAAACCAATTAGAAAACCATTTGATGCAAAAAGAGTAGAAGAATAAGTAGGTGTAGACAATCCTTCCAAAAAAAATTGACATCAGAAACTTGGTGAATATCTTCAAGGTATTCAGAAGTTAATTCAATATGTGGTGATTGCAAAGAAGAAACATGTTTGTGAATTAAACATTGTCGGAAGTGATTTATAATTCCTTGTCATATTTCAATTGATGTATAGTGGAAGTGAAGGAGGACAACAAATGATCCAAAAAGGCAATATCCTAGGTTGTAAAAGAAACATTGAAATCTATATGGGTGAAAACTGGATAAGTTGTGATCAATTTCTTGGAGAACTGATTCATGCAATGTAAAAGTGTTTTTTGTTTCCATAAATCTCAATGACCGGATATGGAAAGTTGTTTAATACATTTTTTTGTAGAGTTAATAGAGCATGATATACTTCAAATATTCAAGAGCAAGTCCTATTGAGGAATACTATGGAACTTGCTATGTAAGATGCACTTTTCCACTTTTTTCATTTTCCTTTGATGACTAAAGAAAAATCTTGAGTAGTTCTCTCTTTCACACATAATATGAAGAAGAATCCATAAGTAAATAAAAATAAATTGTAATTTTTGCACATGTTCAAATACTGGAAAAGAAGGAAAAAAAGTCTAGAGAAACAGTACATGCTAATTTTAAACAAAGATTGCATATGAGGCATAGAAAGAAATCGCCAATTTGGGATTTTTTTTTCAAAAGAACAAAAGGAAAATCTCTCAATGTAAGTAAATTCTCGAATCTCTTAGAAAATATATTTTCTTCAGTGACAAATTATATATTGGAGAACATGTAAAATAATGTACTCAACATAGACAAACAAATTCAACTTCCGTTCTAGCAATAGAGGTTAACTTGATGAGGTAAACGACAATATGCATTGTGATACAGTGTAGTTGACACTTCTTTCCATGATCCATGACTAGATAAGGAACAATGTTCATAAGAATGAGTGCCAAGGGATTATTGAACTCATTGTTTTCATTTTCAATTATTTGAGTAAAGCGAGTTGGAATTTTCTATGTAAATAGTATGTTTGATGCACTTGTGCTATTAAAGTACTCTCTAGTCGAGTGGTTCTTGTCTAGCTTAAATGAAAATTGAATGCATGTTACATATTAAACATCTGGTTCTTTTTTTTTTCAAATATGTTTAAACAATAATATCAATATAGCTTTA
This sequence comes from Pinus albicaulis, assembly GCA_034641835.2. Classification (NCBI taxonomy): domain Eukaryota; kingdom Viridiplantae; phylum Streptophyta; class Pinopsida; order Pinales; family Pinaceae; genus Pinus; species Pinus albicaulis. Next base: position 547,484,708 of record CM076581.1, on the reverse strand, counting down.
AATATATCAAATTTTATCTGAGTATTCATAGTATTCTTTTAGAATACAAACCTTTGGTCTCATGTCAAGATTCGTAAAGATTTCAACAATTTGATTTGCAATTTAACTCATCACGACAGACATTTTTATTTTCAATAAAAAAAAAAAAATTATAGTTATTATGAATCATATAAATCCACTCTTTGCCAAGATTAAGGGTGGCTTGAACATTTGGTTGACATTAAGATTCAGAAACATGGCTAGATAGGATATAAAGCAGTTTCAGATTACCTATGAGAAGATATCCATGGATATTGTGATTCAAAATTTCAAAACAAAATTGAAAGCAAGAAAAATAATGGGGAAATCAATGAAAAAAAAAGTCCACTTATTCATTCAAAAAAGCATAGTATAGGAAGGGATGAAATCCATGGGAAGGTCAAAGAACTCAACTACCAAAACAATATAGAGTTGGGCACATGATTCAATTGAGAAAAGTATCAATAAGCCAAAAAAAACACAACAAGAATATTTCAATAGGAAATATGTTTTGAAAATTATTTATATTGGGTACAGATTTGGTTGAAAAAACTATCAATGAAAGATAAAAAAACACGTAAAATAAATATTTGAACAAATATAACATATCTTTTGAAAATATTTGATAATGACAACATAGTATGATTTCTCAAGTTAGAAAAAAAAACCTATAGTTAAGATACAAGTATTATGAGAGTGCCAATAATGTGATTCCCACACCTCCTTGATCCAAGACCAAATTAATGTTTTGGATTTATACAATTTCCAAAGCACCTAACTGTTGTGAATTTTTCATAGAAATTTCAAATCTAGTCAACCTTAGAGATAGAAATAGATGTAGTAACCTTAGGAAGTTTTTTTCTTACCTTGTGATAAGGAATTGAAATAGAGTTCTTGGATGTCTTTGTTTGGATGTCTTTGTGTGGACCATTGTGTCCACCAAATATATATATATATATGGATAAGTAATAAATTACTCTCAAATACTCTTTTCTAGGTGGAGACATGATAATTAGGTTAAAAACAGGTAATAATATGATAACAGAAGGAAACACGATTAAAACCGAAACATTATATACCAATCCAAACACATTGTAAATGTCTTCATAATTCTTCTTTTTGCAATTGATAAGAATTATAATATGAAAACAATTTAATTTTTCTACAAGGAAAGAAAATGTACAAGTATAATCAAGATTCTAATTGTCATAGTAGTATTTTAGCCATACATATCTAAAGATATTGCATGGGTTGAATTTAACACTGTGTGAATTTCAATTATTTAATTCTAACATTTAGGCATTATCTAATTGCATGACATATAGGAAAATAATGATTTTGAGTTTAATTCATGCAACAAATATCATAAACAACGAAAATTTGAATTTTGAAAAGGAATCTACAATCAAACGTCCATAGTGAATTTTTTTTCTTTGGACCAAATTTTGTCGTATGGAAACAAAATAATAAAATAGTAAGAAGAAACATTATACGGAAATCACAAAGTAGATGGAAACACATATTATAAAATCATTAAACATATATATATATATATTTCAATTGACATATAATATGCAATATGAGACTACAAAACTTTACATATATTATTCCTTACATTAAAATCTTATAATAGCTTATTTTCTTTTATATATTATGTATTTTTTTACAAATATTTATTATACATAATTAAGTGTACTATAAAATCTCAAATGTTGTATATTTAAATTTTACAACATTTAATCATCCTCCATATATCAACTATATTACTTTTTAATATTTATTATGCATAATTAAAAGAAAAAATAAAAGAATAGGAAAAAAAATTGACGAATATCTACATTATATTTGCATCACATCTACAGATCTATACTATATTTGCATTTAGTGATTATATTTTCCATAGTTACCCATATATATATATATATATATATTGCTAATAGAAAAAACTCTAAGATGATATACATTGCATGACATACCTAACCATGCTTCTTCTGGTACTTTGTTCATCACACTCTTTGTAGGAGATCTGTTTATAACATAAACAACACATGCAACTACTTCTGCCTAATACTCATTAGACATGTTTCTACATGCTCCTTGTCATGTTCATAATTTTTATATTTTCTTTCTCTTCTACACCATTCTGTTGTAGTGTGTATCTGGTTGTAAATTGTCTTATGATTCCATGTTTTTTGCAGTAATCATGAAATTCCTTTGAATAATATTCTCCATCATGATCTGACCTCAATACCTTAATCTATCGATCACTTTGGTTCTCTGCTAGAAGGCTTTGAATTATTTGAACTTTGCAAAAGTTTCAAAATTCTGCTTCAAAAAATAAACCCAAGTCTTTCTACTATAATCATTAATGAAAGTGAGGAAGTACCAAATTCCACCAATTGGTTGTGTCCTCATAGGTGCACACAAGTATGTATGCACCAGCTCAAGAGGTTGTCTTGCTCTTTATGCAACTCTCTTCAGAAAAATTTCACGATGTTGCTTTCCCAAGATGGAAAAGTCACAAGTACTAGCAGGTTATTTGATTGGAGTTAGTCCTCTGACCATTTGTTTCTGCTACAACAATATTAAACCAGAAAAGTGGAAGTGTCCAAAGCTAAAGTGCCATAACCAATATTCATCAGAACATGAAACTGGAAAAGACCCGATCATTGTAATTCATAATAAGAGGAAATAGTTTGTTCCTCAACATTTGCACTTTTGATATCAGGTGCTTGCTTGGGGGATTGCCATAAATAACACAGTCGTGTCCTTGAAATTTAACGTTCTATCCTTTCTACATCAATTGACCAACACTTACAAAATTGTGTTTAAGACCAGGAACATAATATAGCTTTGAGATTGTCTTTGGCTCACCTTGCTTGGTCAGAAAGTCGACCACTCCTTTTCCATCTACATCCATAGTCTTTTCAACCCCCAACTTTACCTGTCTTCATAGATTGATCCAAATTTGCAGCCAAATTCTTGTTTCCTGTCATGTGGTATACTGCAACCATTGTCTAATACCTACACATTATGAGAAGGCTCATGCATGGTATGGAAGGCTAGGAACATGGAGTTAGTATTCTTTGTACTAACATTAGCTCTTTGGTTTCCTTGATCAACTATCTTATGCCTACAAACACGGGCACAATGACCAAATTTATTGCAATAATAACATCTCACCTTTGATTTTCCAAACCTTTGATTATTGTCGAAGCCTCTATTGTTGCTTCCACTTTCATGTTCATGCTCTTCTCGGTCATCTCTTTGACCACCATATCTTCTACCTCGTCCTCTGCCTCTCTATCTACTTCTGCCTCAACCTCTATCTCTTGGAATAGAAATCTGGCTTTTGAAATCAGTGTCTAGAGTGGAATTCTTACTTTTGTCTATCATTTCCTCATGCGATAGAAGTGATCCCATCAACTCATAAATTTTCACTGTTGCCAAAACCTTGGCTTCTTCTATGGCTACTACCACAACATCAAAATTGGTAGACAAAGATCTAAGGACCTTCTCAATCATTGTTCGAACTTTAATATCTTCACCATAAATTTTTAACTAATTTATAACAAACATGACCCGATTCATGAAAAAATCGATGTCTTATGTCTCCTTCATATATAGACTTTCAAAATCTCTCTTATTGTTATGCAATTTAACAATATTAACTTTGGCCATACTTGATAGCTTGTCGCCAAAGTTTTCCATGTTTCCTTTTCTAAAGATGTAATCATAATATTATGGAACATTGCTCAGTCCACTCCCTGTTGGATAAGCAACAACGTTTGTGTATTCTTCCTTTTGTATTTCTTCCATTGTTCCTTCTCTGCATTAGTGAGAACTTGTTCTTCTGCTTCACTCTGAGGTTCTCAAAACCCAAACTTGGCATGATCTCAAACATCATATGCCTTTAGCATGGTCTCCATCTTAATGGCCCACACATCACAATCTTTCCTGTAAACAAAGGAAGTTGTGACAAGAAACTTATGGTTTCCATCTTTCTTAACAAAAAAAAACATTTTATAAACTTTGCAAAGCTCTTTTTAAAAAAAATGTCATTTCAATAAACCTTAAAATATTTATTTTTCATATAATAAATATTTTATAAAAAAAAATTATATAAAACAAAAATTATAATAAAATCCCTTTCAATAAAAACTTATATAGTTTCATACCTCTTTTAAAGATCCTTATAAAAAAAAACTTCAAATATGGTTTGAAAACAAATAACTCAAAGATCTTATCACGTGACCTTTTAATTTAAAAAATATCAAACCTTTTCAAAAAGATTGATATGAGTATGGCTGAGTCACATATCAATATTCAACCTTTTGTCTTTTGTTTGATTATTCAAATAGTTCGTGGGTTTTCGTTAGGAAAGGTTAACGATATAAGCCACAAAATAAACACAAATAATTTACACAATAACACACAAGTTATGACTTTTTTTTATTGATCACAGATTACAATGAACGTTGTGAACTGGTATTTAACTTTTTTGACTAGCTAACTCTAAAAGAGTGGAAATGGAGAATAGTTCAACGAGACTAGATGAAATTTGAATATAGAGAGTAGTATAATATAAAGAATAGTATAATGAGATTAGAAGCCAAAACAAATAATGGAAATTATAGTAAAATTTTGATAAAATCGGTTGAAATTTTTAGAAATAAGTTTTTTCTGATTTTAGGTATCTTAGTTATTCTTGATGATATTGAATCACTTGATGATGCTGAATCAGTTTAGTTATTCTTGATGATATTGAATCACTTGATGATGCTGAATCAGTTTCAACCATAAAATAAATATGAAATAAATTGAAACACTCTAACACTAAGCAAGAAATTTAGAGTAAGGATGAAATTATGACTTCGATAGACAACGCCCCGTGGATATGGCCTGGCAAGAGTTTATGATTTGAAAAAATTGAGAAGTATGTCCTCCGTAGAATTTGTTGCTACAACTATGGTTAGTAGAGTCAGAGATATTCGCAGTGTTATCACCTGCAGGCAGCTGGAACTTCTTCTCCTCCGCGGCCTCGATATCGTTGAAATAAAGTCGGCCATCTCGTTTCTGCGTCGACATATTTGGCTTGCGCCTCCTTCTAACATAGTTTCCTGGAATACAAATAGCCTTAGTTGGATCCATGCAAAACCTGCAATCTGATACGGGACCTTATACAAAAAATTAAAACGGCCAAGCGGTGATAAAAGTGTAATTAATTAAAAACACCAGAGATTCAGGATGCGGGAAGACTAAAAAACAAAGTGACATATTGATGAAGTATCGATGAACTCAATCGTTGTGTGAACATGAAATGGAATGAAGTTCAACTGAATATTTGTAGGGAAAAACAAGGTGTGATATGTATGTAGAGAAAGTAATGGGAGTGAGCATTCGGCGTGGACTGGAAAAGGCAGGAGTGTGGATATTATATGATGCATAGTAGCTGTAAACTTGGGAACCAGTGATTAATTAGAACTATTGTTCAAATATAAGTACTTAGCGTCCTTGGATTTTGATGTAAACCACGGGTTTAGTGGCCACGGAAGGGAAATTAAACGCTGGGCAACAACAAAAACCATGAGCGAAGAAAGAAACATGTTCCTTCCATATAAGTGCAGTGGCAGAATCCAACGAAGTAAAAAATCATCTACAGAGTAAGTCCCTTTATTTTCCAACCCTTTAACAGAGGACCTGTATACCATGTGAAGTAATCAAATAACCCCCCATTTTTAGTATAGTAATTGAAACGATGCCTTTAGCATTAGTCCCTCTCGCAAAACCTAAGTAACTAAGTTTTCACTCACTCAAATTTTATCAACCAATAAGGTTTATGAAATAATTTTGGTCTAAGACCAATAATGTTATTCTCCATCTTATTGGCCTCTTTTCAAGGTAGAGAAGTTAAAAGAATGGATAATATGTTATATTTTCTATTTTCCACTTTATTAGCCTCTTCCGGTGGCAGGGAAGCCAACAACACGGACAATATGTTATGTTTTCAATTCATGTTTGCGGCTTGTAAACATGGACAGAATTCCCGGAACAATAAAAGGAGTAGTAAAATCCCTCTTGACACAAAAACATAAATTTCTTGAGGAGACGGAGTTTCAACTACAAAAAAAAAAAACCTATTTCTTCAAAAAACTATTACAAACGTGACTTCCTCTAATGAGGGATATTGTATATACGGTATTTGCAAAACACAAATTGCACAATCACTTCACAATCTCAACATGTGATACAGCATTTGCAATAGCCTGTATCTCGTAGATACGCCGGTGTATTCTCTTTTCACTTTTACGTAACGAAAACAAAACAAAACAATACAATACAGGCTCTCGGGCCTTTTGTTTTTATATGCCGCGCATATTAAAAACATTACATAAAACTATATTAAAAGACTTAAACTTAATTCTACTTAAAACAAATATTATGCGGGCCCCACTTTACAATAGCGCTTTGAACGCGCGATCAAATGATTTAAATCCAATGTATAACGACCATCGGATCCGTGGCTAAACAAAAACAAATGCACCACATGAAAGTTCCGATTTCGATTGCAAGTCGGATGTGATGGCGCATATAACTGCGATATAATAAAGCCGTCGGGTCCGCGTTATAACAAAACACGCAACCAAACGAAAAACTCCGATTGCGATTGACAACCAGATGTGATGGACCAAGATTTAACTCCTGCCATATAAATGGCGTCGTGTCTGGAACTTCAATATGTGCGATCGGGCCTTGTACACGAAAGGTTCTGATTGCGATTCAAAAACGAACACGATGGAACAAATAAACTCCATTGCATAATGCCATCGGGTCTGCCCTTTGGTTAAGTGATCAGGGCATACAACAAAAATCCGTCGATTGAAGACTTGCAATTTGAAACCTGCGATCATATAATATATCGTCGCGTGGTCTGTGGACCCACGGGCCTCGGCTAATGGTGGAGGGCGATTTTAATATAAGGTTTGGTTGTATTATATACAACCATTCTGCTTGCGGAACTCTACCATATCAACAAGACACTCGGACTTTGCAATATATGTATGTTGCGATTTGCGATTGCGATTGCGATCGCATCGCAATCTTCCATATCAACAAGACACTGCTTATGAAACTTGCGATTCCGATTGGCATTTAAGTGGTGGGGACCACTTGTCCTCCCTTTCAGAAAAGTCAAAGAACTTCCGCTATTTTAAAACAAATTTCTTCATTCTGGTTGTTGAGGGCTTAAAAGCCTGAAATGACTGTTTTTTAATTAAACTCTGCTCTTCCGTAGTTTGAAACTACGAAAGTCTTCATTCCTCTGGAACAAACGGCTATGCCCATAATTAAAATCAATTCTCCTCTGCAATTGTGGCTGCTGCCCATCAACATTAATTTCTTCCTTACAGTTTTCCCATTCTTCTTTAATACATAGTGTTGTGCACTCAATCTCTGTTGTTGCTGCCTCTGTACTCTTTTCTTCCTACTCAAAGGCTAGCAGGTGACTTTAATATTTTCAACACTCCCCCTTAAAGTCAGCTGATGGGTTATCAATCATACCCAAGCATTTTCTTAAAAATTCAAATGTCTTCTGCCCCAATGGCTTTGTTAAAATATCTGCATATTGCTCCTCTGTTTTAAAATGTTGTAAAACAATTTCTCCATTGTTCACCAATTCTCTGATATAGTGAAACTTTGTATCTATATGTTTTGTTCTCTTATGAAACACTGAATTCTTTGACAATGCAATAGCTGAGCTATTGTCACAATAAATCATTGTCCCTTTTACCTATTCTTGGCATAAGCTTCTCAACATACTCCTCATCCAAATTGCTTGACACGCTGCTGCAGTAGCTGCCACATTTTCTGCCTTTGCTGTAGATAATGCTACAATCAACTGTTTCTTAGAAGCCCATGAAATGGCTCCTGAACCCATGTGAAAAACATAACCGGAAGTGCTCTTCCGATCATCTACACTTCCAGCCCAATCACTGTCAGTGTATCCAACTAAATCTGAATTTTCTGAAGTAGTATATAAAATACCAAACCTTTTTGTGCCTTTAACATACCTCAAAATTCTCTTTGCTGCCTGCCAATGTGCATCCTTTGGCTTCTCCATAAATCTGGAAATTAAGCTAACAACATGCATTATGTCGGGCCTAGTTGCAGTCAAATACATGAGGCTGCCAACTATGCTCTTATACAAGCTAGGATCAAAATCCTTGCTGCTGTCCTCTCTGCTGAGTTTTAATCCCATCACTATGGGAGTGATCGCTGCTTTGCTCTCCTGCATATTAAATCTTTCAAGCACTTCATTAACATATTTTTCCTGTGAGATAAAAATTCCATTTTCATCTTGTTCTACTTCTATTCCTAAGAAGTATTTCAACAAACCCATGTCAGTCATTTCAAATTCTTCTTTCATGACTGTTTTAAAATTTTGAATAAGGTAATCATCATTACCTGTGAAAATAACATCATCAACATATAAAACTACAATCAACATTTTACCATCTTTTTCTTTGATGTAGAGGGTGGGTTCTCCCTCACACTTTTCAAATCCATTTTCCAATAGATAGGAATCTATCCTACTGTACCATGCTCTTGGTGCTTGTTTCAACCCATAAAGAGATTTCTTCAATTTGCAGACCTTATGCTCTTGGCCTTTCTTCTCATATCCTAGAGGTTGTTCCACATATACCTCTTCCATTAAAACTCCATTTAAAAATGCAGATTTTACATCCATCTGGTATACTTTCCATTTTTTTTGTGCTGCTATGGACAACACTGCTCTTACTGTCTCCATTCTTGCAACTGGTGCAAAATTTTCTTCATAATCTATCCCATGCTTCTGCTTATATCCCTTGACAACAAGTCTGGCCTTGTGTCTCTCTATTTTTCCTTCAGCATTTCTTTTGGTCTTATAGACCCATTTAACTCCAATGACTTCTTTACCTTCTGGGAGATCAACCAACTCCCATGTTTTGTTCTTTTCTATGGCATTAATTTCATCATCCATAGCTTCTATCCATTTTCTATCTTTAATAACATCTTCAAAATGAATAGGATCATCAACTTGACAATACAAGGCAAATAAGGAATTCATACCTTCATTTGCTGCTCCCTGCTCATAGATTTCTCTAATACTTTTGAACTTTGTTCCTCTTTCACTTGGTGTAGACGTGCTTGATGAAGCACTGAATTCTGCTCCATGTGGTGTGCTTGGAGATGCACTCCCATTTCTTCTCAAGGGTGTTCTCGCTGCTGCTTGAGGTGTCCCTTGCTGTCCTTGTGTTGGTGGAGGTTGTGCTACCGATGAGTTGTTAATTTCAATCACATCTTCCTCATCTTCATCATGAGATAAACAAATTTTAACATTGACTGTTTCCTCAATGCTTCCATCCCATGCTTCCTCTTCAATAAACTGCACATCTTTTCTTATTAAAAACTTCTTTGTGGATGGGTTATACAATCTGTATCCTTTGGAATCTTCACAATATCCAAGGAAGATGCACTTCTCCCCCTTACTATCCAACATCTTCCTCAACTTGTCAGGAATGTGTGCATATGCCACACATCCAAAAACTCTAATGTGGGTGACTCCCTGTTTTCTGCCACTCCACGCTTCTTCTGGAACTTTGTTCATCACAACTTTTGTAGGGCATCTATTCAAAATATACACAGCACAGTTTTCTGCTTCTGCCCAATACTCATTCGGCAAGTGTTTTTCCTTTAGCATGCTTCTCACCATTTCCATTATGGTTCGATTCTTCCTTTCAGCAACTCCATTCTGTTGCGGTGTGTACCTTGTGGTAAACTGCTTGTGTATGCCGTTCTCTCTGCAAAAACACAGAAATTCCTTTGATATATATTCACCTCCTCTATCAGTTCTGAGAGCTTTTATGTACTTCCCGCTCTGTTTCTCTACAAGAGCTTTAAAATGGAAATTTTTTTGAAAGACTTCACTCTTATATTTCAAGAAATAAACCCACACTTTCCTTGTGAAATCATCAATGAAGGTCAGCATATAATTGCTGCCTGAAACTGATGTTGTTTGCATCGGCCCACACAAATCTGAGTGAATAATCTCTAAGGGTGCTTTCACCCTTATGCTTTTCCCTGAAGGAAAATTTTCTCTGTGTTGCTTTCCCAAGATGCAGCCTTCACATAGGCTATCAGGCTTCTCAATCAATGGTAAAACTCTTAGCATTCCTTTTCTGTGCAGCAAATTTAATCCTCCGAAATTGAGATGTCCAAATCTCAGGTGCCATAACCAATTTTCATCTTTCTCTTCCTTCTGAAAGGCTTCTTGTGTTACAGCTGCTATACTCTTTCCTTTTCCCTTCAAGTCAGTGTTGAGCTTGAGAGGAAACATTCTATTGCTGGTCATTTGTATTTCAGCAATGATTTTCTTACTTGGAGGTATATCTTTTATTGTGCACACATCATCCTTGAAAATTACATTGTAACCTTTGTTTATGAGCTGCCCAACGCTCAAAAGATTACACTTCAAACCTGGAACATAATACACATCTGGAACAAATTTTTGCTCACCATTTCTTGCTCGAATACTCACTCTGCCTTTTCCTTTTACAGAGATCTTAGTATCAGTCCCTGTGGTTACTTCTGATTTAATCTCTTCATCTAGATTGGAAAACATTGCTCTATTTCCAGTCATGTGATTACTACATCCTGAATCTAAGAACCAAACATCATCTTCTCTATCTTGTGCTACATTACATGTTAACAACACATTACTTGGGTTCTTTTCTTCTTTTGCTACATTAGCATTCTACCTATTTTTCATGTCATTTTGCTTCTTTCTACATTCATTGGCATAGTTCCCATATTTCTTGCAATAATGACATTGGACATTGGATTTGTCATACCTTTGTCCATGCGCATGTTGGTGTCCACCTTGTTGGCTGTCGCAATGACAGTGGCTCTGATTTTGACTGTTTCTCCTTCCATGTGAATGTGAAGGGCTGTTCCTTCCACCTCTATTTTGACTTCTGCCTCTTCCTCTTCCTCTGCCTTGACCTTTTCCTCTTCCTGAAGGCATCTAGGTCTTGAAGGCATGCTCTAGAGATGAGTTTTCATCTCTGCTCAATCTCTGTTCATGAGTTATCAGTGAGGCATGAAGTTCATCTACCGTGAACTTTGAGAGATCTTTGGTCTCTTCTATGGTGGTAACTATAACATCAAACTTTGAGGGTAAGCTCCTCAAAATTTTCTCCACAATCCTTCTTTCTTCAAGAGTTTCTCCATGGGACCTTATCTGATTTACAATCCCAATCACATGAGTGAAGAATGAGTCAATAGTATCTGACTCTTTCATGCAGAGAGTTTCAAAATCTCTCCTCAGCAACTGAAGTTTTGTTGTCTTCACTTTTTCCATACCTTGATAGGCTACTTTCAGAGTTTCCCATGCATCCTTAGATCTCTTAGCTGCTGCTATCCTCGGAAACGCACTCTCATTTACTGCTTGATACAATAGGAAGAGAGCTTTAGAGTCTTTCTTCCTATTTCTCTTCAATACATTCTTCTCTGCTTGAGTTAAGGCATTAAAAGCCTGCTCATTAGCTAGTTCAACAAAACCATCTTCTACAAACTCCCATAAGTCTTATGAAACAAACAGGGCTTTCATGGTAATGGCCCAATAATCATAATTCTTTCCATTAAATTGTGAAAGCTGAAAATTTCCAATGCACATACCAGTGCTTGGTCCAGCCATTAATTTTAAACTGAACTTAAACAAACTATCTTTCCTTCTCTGAAAGAACAAACTCTTTTAAACAAAAAAAAACAACAACTCTGTTTTCTTTGAGAAATACCTAAACTTTGTCTTCTGTTGGGCTTTCACACTACTGGAGAAAACACTGCAACAAATCTTCTTCTTCTTTCAGCTTATTTGAAACCTTCAAAGAACCTAAACTAGCTCTGATACCATGTTGGAATTTCTGAGAATTCCAGAACAACAAATGGAGAATAAAACTCTCCTCTCTAACACAGAGAAAATATTAAAATTTCTTGACAGGAGACAGAGTTTCAACTCTGAAAACAAACTTCTATTTCTTCAAAAAAAATGTTACAAATACTTCCTCTACACAAAGGGATACAAAATAGTGACTGCTGCAGACGTAGTGCACAAAACTACTCTCTGTCTTTCAAACAACACACTCTGTCTCTGTGGAAATGACACTGCTATGTATTTCTTCTCCACACTGCTGTGCAGAACCAAACAAAACAAAATAATACGATGCAATACCTACAGGCTCTCGGGCCTTTTGTTTTTATATGTCGCGCATATTAAAAACATTACAAAACTATATAAAAGACTTAAACTAAAGTCTATTTAAAACAAATATTATGCGGGCCCCACTTTACAAAAGCGCTTTGAACGCGTGATCAAATAATTTAAATCCAATGTATAATGACCATCGGGTCCACGGCTAAAAAAAAACGAATGCACCACATGAAATTTCCGATTGCAATTGCAAGTCGAATGCGATGGCGCATATAACTGCGATATAATAAAGCTGTCGGGTCCACGTTATAACAAAACATGTGACCAAACGAAAAAATATGATTGCGATTGACAATCGGATGCGATGGACCAAGAGTTAACTCCGCCATATAAATGGCGTCGGGTCCGGAACTTCAATATGTGCGATCGGCCTTGTACACTAAAAGTTCCGATTGCGATTCAAAAACAGACGCGATGGAACAAATAAACTTCGTCGCATAACACCATCGGGTCCGCCCTTTGGTAATGTGATCGGGGCATACGACAGAAACCCGCCGATTGAAGACTTGTGATTTGAAACCTGCGATCATATAATATATCGCCGCGTGGTCTGTGGACCCATGGGCCTCGGCTGATGGTGGAGGGCGATTTTAATATAAGGTTTGGTTGTATTATATACAACCATTCCACTTTCGGAACTCTGCCACATCTACAAGACATTTGAACTATGTAATGTATGTATTGCGATTTGCGATTGCGACTGTGATCGCATCGCATTGCAAAACTTCATATCAACAAGACACTGCTTAAGAAACTTGCGATTGTGATTAGCGCATAAGTGGTGGGGACCACTTGTCCTCCCTTTCAAAAAATTTAAAGAAATTCTAATGCTTTAGAACAAATTTCTTCATTTTCGGTTGTTGAGGGCTAAAAGCACTAAATGAATTATTTTAATTAATTCTGCTTTACGTGTAGTTTGAAACTACGTATATTCATTCCTTCCGGGAACAAATCTGCCATGGCTCTATCACTGAATTATAATTTCCTTCAATTGTAATGCTACCATCAACAATTAAATTGCCCCATAATTTTCCCATTCTTTCTTTAATACATATAATTGCAAGACTCAATTTCCTGTTGTCATTTTCTGTGATTATTGTCCTACTCACCAAAGGCTGAAGGTGTGACTTTAATATTTTCAAAAGCTTGTAAACATGGAAACTAATGCTAACATTAGTTCCCCACTATTAAATGATATAAACAAGTTATTCTTACTTACCCACCTTTCACTTGTAACTTCGGCTAGGTCACAACAGAGTAACCACATGTCACAAACTCTCTGCATGTTAACCATGTGTCACCAACTCTGCATCACTATACATCATCTACTACGGCCAAAAAGTTCCAAACAACTCTTTCAGCGGGACTCCTCATTCCTCCTTTGCGCCTTGCAACAGATGATTAACCTAAAAGATAGCAATATGACTTTGAACCTGCAACAAGTTTGAATTTCCTGTTGGTATTGATGCTAAGTTATAAAGATAAATTGCGCTAAGTTAACAAGAGAAATTGTCGTCCATGGCCAAGATAAATTGTTGTCCATGGCCTTGTTTCTGGTAAAGAAAAGAGTATTCGGGATAATGGTTTTCTCTACTGGGAACGAGGCCAGTAATGTTGATTTTTTTAGCTTCTTGAGTACAACTATGATGTTAATTTTAAACATGTTTTCATAAATGTGACACATCTCTTTGTTTTTATGTTGTAAACCACCCAACATATGAGCCAGAACAAGTAGCTCCAATTATTATGTTAATTTTAAACATTTTTTCATAAATGTGACACATCTCTTTCTTTTTATGATGATAACCACCCAGCATCTCAGCCAGAACCAGTAGCTCCAATTCTAGTCCCAAATCCTATCGATTCACCTGTTTAACAATCAGTTGATCCTGTTGTTCCAGGTGAAGTTTATCCAGAACCCATTGTTTCGCACATTGAAGAAGAAGATCCTTCTGCAAAACCTATAGGGGTAGATCCAAATCCACGTCTTTTCATGGAATATTTTTCTCACTTGCTGAAACATTTTTTTCAATTTATGGTAAAAGGACGCGCACCATTCACACGTATCACATCATAATGTTAACTTGAGCACAACATATCTATTAAATACATTTACAACGCTATAGTTTTGGAATGTTAAAGGATTAAATTTGAAAATGTTCACCAATTTTATAATGTGTGCTAACGTTTACATGATCTATTGTTGATGTGCACTGTATATGATATTCACTCTCAATTAAATGTCATGTCATGCCACTTGTTTGATTGTTCTAAAAAATAAAAAAAAACACTCACACTTTTCTTTATTTATTTATTATTTAAAATCTCTCTTTTCTTTAATTATTTATTATTTTAAATCACTCTCAGACACATTTCTTTATTTACTATAGGCACGTTCACGTAATGTTTTATTAGTTGTGACGCCCTGTAATTTGTTGACCCCAAATCTCATCATCAATGTCGTCTCTCTTTATAAAGATATTAGTGCACCATATAAAAAAAACCACAACGTCCCATCTAAAAATATGAAGTAAAACTCATCAAACTACAACATACATTTACGAATATGGATTATAGTGGATTAACATGCCAATTGATCGAGTCTCATTAGCTTCATCTTGCCGAGTATCCTTTGTTGTCCAGACTTCCTTGTAGATCAAATATCCACAATGACCTTTGCATGGTTCCAAATTAATAACTAGTGGTATAACCACCTAAAGCAGAGGCATCGTTAGAAAATGTAGGAGAAAATCCAAGTGCAGGAGATCCATTGGTGAAGGAAAAGGTTAAGGGAAAGGCCATCTATTAAGGAAGAGGGTTGTTTAGACTATCACTTTTACTACAATCACAACAGGGAAAGTTGAATTGGTTGATGCCACTATGGTATACTTGGATTTATGATGGAATTTTTTTGCAAGGCATCATTAGCAAATGTAAGAGCAAATCCAAGTGCAAGAGATCCATTGGTGAAGGAAAAGGTTAAGGGAAAGCCCATCTATTAACGAAGAGGGTTGTTGAGACTATCACTTTTACTACAACCACAGCAGGGAAAGTTGCGTTGATTTATGCCACTATGGTATACTTGGATTTATGATGGAATTTTTTTGCAACTATTTATACAGAGGAGACAATGATAGTAGGGGAGACTAGGGCTAATGGTTTTTATTTAATGGTAAATGCAAAGGGTATCTATCGATCTAATTCTCGCTCATGAGTCCCAGATTTTAAAACACCTGAAAAAGGGATAATAGACAAATGGGATCTACCATGTCCACCTACTCTCGATAAAAGGCCTCAGGAAAAGTGAGAACCAAGGCGTTTAGGAAAAACGAGAACTAAGGCGTTAAATGGAAGCGACTAAAGGAGGGTTGGATTAAGTGAAACTTCGAAGGGTAATCCTAAACAAGTTGGTGGTGGGATATTTAGAGACCGATACTCCCTTATTAACATATTCATATTATTATGGTGTGGCATCCAATAACTGGGCACCAACAATTTGGGGAATTCTCTGCTCACAGAGTCATACGAGTCTGACTATCAAGGCGATGTCTTGCTATTGCCTGCATAATGTTAAAAGTAAAACCTTTCATTCTTTACAATGCCCTTTCATCAATGCAAAGTAGGATGATGATCTATTGCATAAAATACCTGCATTGGCTGAAGCCTGGTGTAGTAGCTCACTTACGACCGCATCTAAGCCTTCATGAATTCCTTCAATTCTATGATTTCTTTTAGTTGGTTCCTATATCTGATTATAGAGCTATAGTTCATCAACAATATTTTTATTATCAGCTAATCTCAATTTCCTTAGCACAAAAAAAGAGTTAACATAAACTACCCAAATATCTTAGTAGATCTAATTTATTCAGTTGATTGTACAGTCGAAGAAGCAGTTGAAGCACCAAATTCTGACCTTCGTGATAAATATCTAGGCTCGTTTTTTTAATATTAACCAGAGAGTTAACAGCCGCCATCTTATATGACCCACGTAGCAGCATGCAACCCCAATTGTCTATTTGATATGTTTTTCATAATCATTTCCCTTATAATATTTTTATTTTTAATTTTTTTTTAATATGTTTAATTTTATTTATTATTTAATTAATTTAATTTCTACGAGAAGATTATTTTTCTTAAAATTGATCAAATCTTGTTAATTTTGTCTCTCTGAACTGGTAGGGCAGGCATGCTCGCACTGGAACAAATAACTGAAAAGGCAGGGGGTCTATTTTGATGATATTAATGGATAGCGTCGTTGGAGGGGGGGGATGGTAAATGAAATACTACAAGATAACCCATGCTTTCTAGTTAGTGCAGAAGATGAAGCTAAAGATGAACTAAATGAAGCCATATTACCTGAGTGTCACATAACTTTAGAAATACATGGTAGCGATTCTTCATTCGAAATGTCAAGATGAAAAGTTTCCTCATATAAAAGAAGAGACGTAATTGAGGTAAACAGGGATTCATGTTTTATTTTTAAAATTTTTATTAGGGATCAACTTTTGACATATAGATGCAAAAGCTAGAGTTTTAATGTGATTCCTTTAGAGAGCCATTTTTAGCGGTGCCAAAAGGAATGACATTGAAATTATCTCTCTTTTTCTCTGCATCAATATCGTCATCTCTGAAATTCTTGTATCATTGTACTCGCACTAGTTTATCATTTGGCTAGACTGGATACATTCGAAACTGCATGAATTGGAACTTTAGTCAATACTTTTTATGCTTCTCGGATAGAACCTACGTGAGTTGTTTATATTTAGTTTGTGATGGAATTTCTAAACAATTCCAAACACACAGAGGAAAAAAAAATTCCTCTTCCACAACAGAGAGATTAAAATAAAATTGCAGAGACAGAGAGATGAAATGTAAATTATATTTCATTAAAATAAATTGTTGGACTATTACAAAATGTTTTCTTCAGAACTCTGGTGTTCTGGATTCACAAAAAAAATGCTTCAATCAGCTGCTTCAACAACACAATGCTTCAACAAAAAACTTCTCCTCTCTGTCTCTTTGTTTATATTCACTGCTACTCACACAGTGCTCTCTGTCTCATTTTCTGCCTTCAGACACTGTCTTCTACAATTGCACTCATGACATATATATATCAAACATTACAATATTCATATATATCGTAAATATAAAATATTTACAATATATATTATGAAATATATATAATCTAGGTTAAAACGAAATGTATCGCGGTAAATAAAATTAACCCAACATTAAAACTCTAAAACATAATGCGACAAATAAAAAACTAAGTCAAAACATTACACAAACATTCCATGGGGTTGTAATACTTTGCCAAAGGTCTTTTCCTTATCCCCCCAGAACTGCTCTCATTGGTCAAGAGGAGGATGATGTCACATCCTCCGGGGTTTTTCCTTCCCCTTCGCTACTTATTCTTGCTGCCCTCCCAGAATGGTGCTTGTTGGTTGCACATTAATTTAATTCAAAATTGGTTGGTGCAGAATTAATTTCTGGTGGTTGCTGCAAATAAGGATACGTGGTTGCGTGAAGATCTGAACTGGATATTTTTTGTCGCCATCCTTCAAGAATTTGACATCAAAATTAAACTTGTTGTTGTTTGTTGTCTTTGTATCCCATCAAATAAATTTTTTCGTCCTTATGCTCTGCGTGGTAGTTGGAATTAAATTCCAACACTCCCCCTTAATTACAACTGTTGCTTTCTTGCATACCCAAGCATTTCCTGAGATAGTTAAAACTCTTTTGTGTTAATGGCTTTGTGAGGATATCATCAAATTGTTCCTTTGTCATGCAGTGCTGCAAAACATTCTCACCATTATTAACTAGTTTTCTTATAAAATGAAATTTTGCATCAATACACTTTGTTCTCTTATGGAAGACAGAATTCCCTAATAAAGCTATAGTTGAGCTATTATCACAATAAATTGTTGTTCCTTTGTCCTGTTCATGACATAAATCTCTGAGCATTCTTCTCATCTATACTGCTTGGCATGCTGCTACTGTTGCCACCACATATTTTGCCTCTGCTATTGATAAAGAAACTATTGGTTTCTTTTTGGAAGCCCTGAAATGGCTCCCAATCCCAAACGAAACACATATTTAGATGTGTTCTTCCTGTCATCTACACTTCCAGCCTAATCACTATCAGTGTAACCAATAAATTTAAATTTTTCATATGGGAGAGTGAAATACCATACCCCTTCGTTCCATTCACATACCTTATAATCCTCTTGGCTGCCTGCCAATGAGTCTCTTTTGGTGTTTCCATTAATCTGGAAATTAAACTTACAGCCTGCATAATATTTGGCCTAGTTACATTCAAATACATGAGGCTTCCAACTATGGTCTTGTACAACATCGGATCGACATTCTTGATGTGATCTTCTTTGCTCAGTTTTAACCCCACGACAGTTAGAGTTACATCTGCCTTGTTGTTCTACATGTTGAATCTTTTCAACACTTATTCAACATATTTTTCCTGGGAAACAAAAATCCCATTTCCATTTTTCTCTACTTCTATTCCAAGAAAATATTTCAAAAAACCCAAATAAGTCATTTCAAATTCACTCTTCATGACTGCTTTAAAATCAGCAATGAGGGAAACTTCATTGGCAATAAAGATTAAATAATATACATATAAAACAACAATAATAATCTTACCATCATTTTCTTTTATCTAGAGTGTGGGTTCTCCATCACATTTCTCAAATCCATTTTCAGTCAGGTAAGCATCTATCCTTTTGTACCATGCTCTCCGTGCTTGCTTTAGCCCATAAATAGCTTTCTTAAACTTGCATACTTTGTGCTCTTGGCCTTCAATCTCATAGCCTGGAGGTTGTTCAACATATACCTCTTCTTTCAACACTCCATTTAGGAATGCAGATTTCATATCCATTTGGTAAACCTTCCATTTTTGTTGTGCTGCTATGGACAACATTGTTCTCAGTGTTTCCATCCTTGCAACCGGTGCAAAAGTTTCTTCATAATCTCTTCCTTGTTGCTTCTTGTAGCCTTTGACAAAAAGTCTGGCTTAGTGCCTTTCAATCTTGCCTTTAGCATTTCTCTTGGTCTTATAGACCCATTTTACTCTAATGACTTCTTTACCTTTAGGGAGGTTGACTAACTCCCATGTATTACTCTTTTCTATTGCACCAATCTCTTCGTTCATTGCTTCAATCCATTTTTCTTCTTTTACGACTTCTTCAAAATGAATTGGGTCATCAACATGACAATACAAAGTAAATAAAAAGTTCAGAATAGCATTATTATTTACCTCTCCTTGTTCATAAATCTCACTGAGATTTTTGAATCTCGGTCTTCTTGGTGCACTTGGAGTTCCACTTGAACTCGAGGGAGTTTCAGTTCCCTATGGTGTGCTTGGAGAAGCACTTCCTTGATTTCTCAAGGATGTTCTATTTATAGCTTGTGGCGTGGTTTTTTGTGCTTGTGGTGGTGGAGGAGGAGCCACCGTGGAGGAATTATTTGCTGCTGTGCATTCCTCTTCCTCTTCGTGAGACACATATGTCTTCACATTCATTGTTTTCTCTATGCTTCCATCCAAATATTATTCTTCAATAAATTTCACATCTATGCTTATTATTACTTTCATGGTGGATGGATTATAGAGCTTGTATGCCTTGGACTCATCATTGTATCCAACAAAGATACACTTCTCCCCCTTGCTGTCAAGCTTCTTTATCAATGGATCTAGGACATGTGCATAAGCCACACATCCAAAACAAATTATGTGGGTGACATGTTGCTTTATGCTGCTCCACGCTTCTTTTGGAACTCTGTTTATGACAGATTTGGTTGGGAATCTATTCAAGATATACGCTGCACAATTGACAGTTGATAGCTTCAGCCCAATACTCATTTGGCAAATTTTTTTCCTTCAACATACTTCTGACCATGTCCATGATGGAACTATTCTTCCTTTCTGCAACACCATTTCGCTGAGGTGTGTACCTTGTGGTAAACTCCTTATGTATGCCATTCTCCCTACAAAAACATAGGAACTCTTTGGAGATGTATTCTCGACCTCTGTTAGTTCTCATCACTTTGATGTAGTGCCCACTCTGATTCTCAACAAGAGCTTTGAAGTGGTAGACAGTTCAAACACTTCACTCTTCTGTTTCAAGAAATACACCCATGTCTTTCTGGTGTAATCATCTATGAATGTAAAAACATATTTGTTGCCAACTAAATATGGCGTTTGCATTGGTCCACACAAATCAGAATGGACAATTTCTAAGGGTGTCTTTGCCCTTATACTATTCCCTGCTAGAAAGCTTTCTCTGTGTTGTTTGCCCAAGATGTAGCATTCACAAAGGCTATCTAGTTTCTCAATCAATGGTAATCCTTTTACCATTCCCTTTCTATGCAACAAGTTTAGGCCTCCAAAATTGAGATGCCCAAATCTCAAGTGCCATAACCAGTTTTCATCTTTCACTTCCTCTTGAAAGACCTCTTGTTTTACAGTTGCTACATTTCTTCTTTCCTTCAAGTCTATTCTGAGCTTGAGAGGAAACATCCTATTTCTTTTCATCTACCCCTCTGCAATGACTTTCTTTCTTGGAGGTATGTCCATGATTGTGCACACATCATCTTTAAAGAATACATTGTAGCCCTTGTTTATGAGCTGTCCAATGCTCAAAAGATTACATTTCAAGCCAAGTACATAATATACATCTGGCTGATTGCTGCCCCTTCCACTCGAACTTGCATGGTTGTTTCTTCCTCTATTTTGGCTTTTTCCTCTTCCTCAGTTGTTTTCTCTACCTTGTCCTATGCATCGGACAAGAGACATTTGAGTCTTGAAAGCTTGTTCCAATGAGGAATCTGTTCCTCTATTCAGTCTGTGTTCATGATACATGAGGGATGCACTAAGCTCATCCACTATAAATATTGAGAGATCCTTTGTCTCCTCTATTGCCACTACTATGGCATCAAATCTTGAGGTTAGACTTCTCAAGATTTTCTCCACTATTCTTCTTTCTTTAAGTGTCTCTCCATGAGACCTTATTTGGGTAACCAACCCAATCACATGAGTGAAAAATGAGTCTATGGTGTCAGACTCTTTCATACAGAGAGTTTGAAAATCTCTCCTCAGCATTAGCAGTTTTGTTGTCTTCACCTTCTCCATGCCTTGATAGGCTATTTTGAGAATATCCCACGATTCCTTAGACTTTTTTGCTGCTGCAATCCTTGTGAAAATACTCTCGTGCACTAATTGAAAGAGATATTCCTATTATCTCTTAACAAGTCTCTTTTTGTTGCTGTCAAAGCAGCCAGCGTTGTTGCATCTGCTAGTTCTATGTAGCCATTCTCAACTGGCTCCCATATGTCCTGTGAAGCAAAAAGGGCTCTCATTGTGATTGCCGAATATTCATGGTTCTTCTCGTTAAACTGTGGAAGTTGGGGATTCGTCAAGTTGGTGCTTGATGCTGCCATCGTAACTGTGCAAACACAACAGTTTTCTTGACTGTGTTAAAAAACAAACGGAACAATCAAACTCTTTTAACTGTGTAAATAAATAGAAGCTTTCTCTGCTGGAGAAATCCGCTTCAAAAAAATTCTTACAACTTCTGCAGTGAAGAGTGATCTCTGCTTCGTTCACTGAGCGCCTAGACTAGCTCTGATACCATGATGGAATTTCTGAAAATTTCCGAGCACACAGAGGAAGAAAAAATTCCTCTTCCATAACACAGAGATTAAAATAAAATTGTGGACACAGAGAGATGAAATGTAAATTCTATTTCATTAAAATAAATTGTTGGACTATTACAAAATGTTTTCTTTAGAACTCTGGTGTTCTGGATTCACAAAAAAAATGCTTCTGTCAGCTGCTTCAACAACACAACACTTCAACAAAAAACTTCTCCTCTCTGTCTCTCTATTTATATTCACTGCTACTCACAGAGTGTTCTCTGTCTCCTTTTCTGCTTTTAGGAAAATTACACAATATATTGTCTTCTACAATTGCACTCACGGCATATATATATAAAACATTACAATATTCATATATATTGTAAATGTAAAATATTTACAATATATATTATGAAATATATATAATCTAAGCTAAATCGAAATGTACCGCGGTAAATAAAATTAACCCAACATTAAAACTCTAAAACATAATGCGGCAATAAAAAACTAAGTCAAAACATTACACAAACATTCCATGGGGTTATAATACTTTGCCAAAGGTCTTTTCCTTATCCCCCCATAACTGCTCTCATTGGTCAAGAGGAGGATGATGTCACCTCCTCCGAGGCGTTGCCTTCCCCTTTGCTGCTCATGCTTGTTGCCCCCCCGGAATGGTGCTTGTTGTCTACACATTAATTTAATTCAGAAGTGGTTGGTGCTACATTTATTTTTGGTGGTTGCTGCAGATAAGGATACATTGTTGGGTGAAGATCTGAACTAGACATTTGTTGCCGCCATTCTTCAAGAAATTCACATCAGAATTAAACTTGATGTTGTTTGCTGTCTTTTGATCCCATCAAATAAATTTTGCAGTCCTTCTGCTCTGCGTGGTAGTTGGAATCAAATTCCAATAGTTTGAAATGATAATTGTTCAATGAATATTCGGTATACTTGATGCAAGCAAGTTGGTTGGACTTAGGAAGGTAACAAACTTGGTTAAGGTTCACTTTTCCATAATCATGAATTTATGGCTTTAGCTGACCTGGTAGTAAGGGATTTCCTAAAATTGTTGACAAGTGCACCTATTCATCTGCATTGGAGTTTCATTGTATATGAGAAACAAAGACACTATATTCTTCAGACCCTTAATTATATGCATGAAGTATAGAAGTTTACTATTAAGTAACCCACTCTCTGCTCAAGGCAGGGACTAGCTGCCATGTGGCCTCCCCTGTTTTATGAGCATTCATTACATTGTTGAGAGAGGCATGCCGAAGGATGTTGTCATCAATTTTGAAAAGGCTCGGTAAATTCTCTAGCAATGAATCCATGTGTAACTCATTATTAAGCAATGTAGTCTCATAGACTACGTCATCTGTTAATTTATTACTTTCTTGAAACTTCATCAAAAAAATGGTAGGAAGAGTACTGAATCCAAGAGTATTGTGATTGCAAGAAGGGATCTTAATGAAGCAGTTTTTAAATTCAAGGTCGATTTTGACGAAACCATATATAAGATTAATTGTTTAACATGTATTCTACATGTTATTTAAGTTCTTAGATATTTTTGAGTATTTTATTTTTAATGTGGAAATATAATTTTGGAGATTGTGATTATTTTTTTATTTAAAACATGTTTTTGAATATACCAGCTCATCTCTTGATTGAACAATTTCAATTTTAATTTCTAAAATATAATCAGAAAAAATTGCCTTCAAAAAGGATCTTTCATCTATTTATTAGTTTATTCATTTTTTTGGGTTGAATTTACTCAAAATTCTACAGGAATATGTTCGACTTACAAGTTTGAGTTGTCAACTCTCCACAACTCAATTACCCCATGGGTTTTGAAAGGAGATAAACCACATATGTAGTCAAAAATGCATTTTAAACATTGAAAACGTATTCATTTGACCAAAAATTTGTTACGCTTCAATTCCAACAAAAACAACTCCAAAATATATAATGGCTAGACAAAATCATTATTTCATTACGTGAAATTAAACATAAAGTTACATAAAAATAATCAAAATAATATTTTTATTAAATTTTATAAAAATAATAAAATTTAATTGGTTTAATTAATATTATTTCTATTAAGATATATACATAATTTCTCATATTTTCAAAATCTAACAATCCTATGTCCACTAGGTCTTAGATAGACAGTGTTGGGGTGCCATGTTAAGGCACTACTTGATGTGAAGTCACACGTTCAATTCCCCTCCCTGATAGGGATGATATATTTGACATGATGAAGACGTAGTTCTATCAAACTTACAAAAAAAAATCTAACAACCCCATAAAATGATATAAAAATTATATATTACTAGAATATATTAAAAAATTAACTAACAATTTTTTACATTTTCAAAATATAATATTTTGATAAATTGATTCTAAAAATGTATATCAATATAATAAATTTAAAATTAAATAAGCTAATATATATTCATTTTTTTTCTAGATTTTCCAAGTTTTGAAAGGAAAATATCTTGGGATGCAAAACTTTTATGAGGTTTTACATTCAAAAAGATGTTTGTATCTTGAGAGAACATTTCCTCATGTTTTGTACTTAAAATAAGGTTTGCATCTTCCAAGATGTAATCTCTCTCAATACTTGGTAGATCTAGTGTTAAAATGGATCTATGCTAGTTTTAAACTTCATGTATCACCTTCATATTGAGTGTGAAAGAATTACACATCAACTTCATGCTAAGAAGTATTTAAGGAGATATGCGTGTCTATTTTGGAATATGATTCCAAAATTTAATTTAATTATCAATAACTATTAGGTGGATGTTAGGGATTTAACCTCTATAGAATATTCCAAAATATTCTTGGTAGGATACAAAAATCAAAGGTTTAGATTTATTTTTAGTCGCATTTTATTTTTCTTTCAATTAAAGTCATTAACTAACAAATTGGCATAAGAACAAGTGTCATATGAAATGAGTTATGGTTGTTTGGGCATGTGGTATTTATATGTCATGGTATTGACCCATGGTAATGTAACAAAGTCTATTTACACATTAAGTATCTCCATGATAAAATGGTGGTGGATCTGGATGGTCAAGAATCTTGTTACTTATTTTTTTTAAATGTATATATGTATAACTTGTATATTAATTATTTTTTATATCATTGATACAAATAATTATTATTTTAAATAAAGTTATAATTAAGTTAACTCTTAATTTCAATAACTTAAGATGTATGATGAAATAAGTCTTTTAATGATTATTATGTATTGATACCTATTGAAATTTACCATCCATTTAATTTATATGGATGTGCTAGAAAGTAGTTATAAACTAAATTATACATTTTTACTTTCACTTTCAATTATGTTATTTATGGTGGGAAATAAAATATTTTACTTTTCCTCAAGGTGTTGGAAGTTGGGATGTTGGAGGACTAGGGGGGTCTCAACACCCCGTCATCTCCCATTACATTTAAAGGAGGGGGCAGGTGCTGGCATGGCAAACCCAGCGCATGAAACAAACATGTAATTTTTTTTTACCACTCTGCATCCATATGACAAACAACACTAAGCTCGATTACTCTGAGATTAGAGACCTTACTCTCTGATTTTCCTGATATGTCTGGGCTTCTTCCCCACCACGGGTGGAAAATTTCCCTTGGGCTACTAATATTTGTAGCCTTTCATTTAATGACAAGTTCTTGAGGTTGGGGTCTAGTTAGTAGAAATTCTCTTAGGATTGGGCATTATATTTTTTCCCTGAAAATGAATCAACTTGCGCTTGCAATCTAGGTGACCTAAATTCATGGATTGAAGGTCTTCATCAAATATAATAGTCATTGAACAATGGAAAAGGGAAAGGTCTCATAAATAAATGGGTCACATCTCTTGGGAAGCTCATGATGACCTTGAAACTCGACATAACAAGAGTGGGTGGTGTTAGTATTCATCTAGCTTGCACATCCTCAAAGGTTCAAGTTTGGAAAATTGGTCGGCATTGGGTGATTTTATTCATATAAAATTCCTCCAGTTTATCCATTTCATTCTATGGTTACATTTCGAGTTGGTGGATGATATTTTTTTATGTTTTGAGCTCAACTGAGGTGTGTGGTGAACTGAATACTAGTGTCTCTAGTGCTTACTAGACCTCAATATGACTCTTTCATCTGCTATTCCTTTTCATTTGCCTTCTTTTGTAGGTTGTCACATATTTTTGTGGAAACTTAGAACTCCCTAGGTTTTTCCTATATATATTTTTCTCAATATCAATCTATTGGGTCTTTTGGGGTAGTAAGTAAGAAATATAGCTTGCTTACTTCTTATTTGGTGTAGTATTCCTTGGCAACAAATTTGTTTTCACAGAGGGTTTGGGGGAAGGGGTTGGGTGAAAAATTGGAAGATAGATGCGGCATCCTGAGCTTGGGTTTGGGGGAAGCGGTCCTCATGGTAAGCTGCGAGCCCAAAACCAAGCCCAGGATGTCGAATTTATCTTCCACATTATAACCCACCCTAAAATTCATGAGGAAACACATCGACTAGAAGCTTTGACTAGTGACCAAAAAACTTATTCTAATTCCAAATTCCAAGTGAAGGTATCTAATGAGGTTCTTGGCCCAAGATACACCAATGACATATGGACACAATACCATAAATTAATCACCCTTCATTGGTTGATGAAAACACTTTTAGTTAGGGTCATGAAAGAGAAAAATGAAGAGCATAATGATATCATCTCTTCTATGAATGAAATCAATAAGGTGCAACATTATCAATGATCATGTCTTGTTATTTTGGATGCTCAACTTTCTTACCTTGAAATTCATCTTCAATTTGAACTAAAACCTCCTACTCTAGCTAGAACAAGTGCTCAAGACCCAACCTTAATAACATCTTGAGACTCTTGATGTTATGATTTGCCACTTGGAATTTTACTTTACTTTATTCGGTTCAATTTGTGGTAGATGTTAGTAGTTTCTCACTATTATTTCCTTTTATTTTGAATTATTTAAACTCTGGTCAATGGTTAAAATATGGTTTATATAGAGGAAAATTGAGACCGGACAATGTATGAATAGTTTTTGAAATTTGCAACAAGCAACAGTGAAATTGGCATCCATAAAGGACAAAAATTGACCACATAACTGGTGTGGTATTCCAATCACCCATGAGTGAGGAATTCAATTACACACTAGTGCTAAATGTGGGCATATAATTTATTTATCCCTTAAATAAATTGGAAATTAAATTGTAATTTCATCTCATAACAACTTGTATCAGTTAACTAAGTCAGAAAGACTGAATTAGCCAAATAATTTTGATTTGAGGGTCAAAGGTGAGGCATGTAGAGTGATTCTATTATTTTTGGCGACCATTTGTAGTTAATGCATTATTTTAGTGCATGTGTAATCAGTTAAATCAAATTAATTGAGTTAAAATTAGTTTAACTAGTTCTAACTCAGTGATGAGCTAGTGAGAGGTTAAGTGAATTAAATTTGATTTAATTCACAAGTAGTGATCTATCATATAACTAATATTTTCTATTATTAGCTGCATGCATGTCAATTATGATGACGACCCATTTGATACGTAGGTTAAAGGTAAGTTAACTATCAGTTGTGTTATAAGAAAATTGTCTGGGCGCAATTATAAAGTCACAGGAAGGCTCATGATGGAGTGTGCATTCAAGGAAGGTTGATTATCCTATTTAATAGGGATTAATTTCCTATGGAATGTGTCACCAAGGCTAGGCTAAGCAGGCATTGAGAAGTGGCTAAGTGTTGCTCAATTTTTCCTGGAATTGCTAGTATGTTTTGAGAAGGATCATGATGATACGATCGATAGAGTGCAAGATTTTCTCGGTGTGATAAATCGTTGTATTGTTTCATGATTCTTTGAATATGTAAAATATATGATAGAGAGTGTTGAGGAGGTAAATCCCCTCTGTAGACAGAGGCGATCCCACTAGCCTAGATCAGGTCTAGCAACAATCAATTCACGCAATGACGTTGGTTCCTAGTTACGAAGAGACAAAGATTGCGATAAGTAGCCTACCTCAAATCCCACGCAGTTGTCATTGAAGAAAAGATGATGTTTCCCGTCCCTCTCTTGACATATTACAATCCTTCCATTCAACATGTCCGAACACCTATACACATGCAAGGAAACAACGACATACAACGAAAAATCTAAAGCATGTAGCTATATATCAGTCAAAGAGGATATAATTCATAGCATTACGTAAAGAAATGAACACATGAATGGAACCAAAATCAGAGTCGCTTATATTATAAATGACAAAAGGGATATTACAACCAAATGCTCTGATGTTATGATCTTCCTTCGGTGGGGCTTGCAGTGGAGCGTGTCACAACAAAGCCTGTCAGGAATCTAGATGAAGCTCTCTCTCTTATGGGATTCTCTTTGGCTTGGATTTCAATAGTTTCCCGGCTATAGTTTCCTTCCTACAAGTTCAGCTAGCTTGCTAATAGAGAGGGCAAGCTTTTATATATGGAGGAAAGGAAGTTGGGATCCCTATCATCATGGTATAGGCCCTATCTCTAAGGAAGGTTCCATGATAGGTGGAAAACCACTTCCTATACATGGAGATCCAGAGCCAAACCACTCAACTCCGTTTGATGATTCATTCAGGAGTTTGTTAGAATCAAACTTCCGCCATTTATTTTTAGAAAACATCCCTTAATAAGCTTGGCGCAAGTGAAACACAGGGATAGAGCGCCAGTTGGCATGCCCTATAGTGTGGATTTCCCCCATTGGTGCAAGGGATGAGCTGGATATTTGTGCCAAGGCTAAAACATCTATTTTTAGGTTTTTTCATAGGAAATGTTCTTCAAGAGAATGTTTGTCCTTATGCAAGAGGATGCCATGAAGGTGGTTTCAGGTCATTTTACTGTTAATAGGTCATGAGAATAGTCCTCCAATGTTTAGGACGAGGGATTGAAGGGACGGTGACAAAATGTTGTGTAACAGATGCCCCCTAAAGCATGAGGTCCGAGAGAGAGGGAGGGGTGAAATTATTTATGAGAACGCTCCCAAATGAAAACACTGTCGTCGGAAGACCTGCAAATACAAATACAAATGATATCTCTGATACATTATATGCGGTATGGGCATAGCCATCCATAATAGAGTGTACAATAACCGGGATCCAAGGTATGGATGCAGCCATCCATCAAAGAAGGATCAACAAGTAGACTCAGGTATGGTCGCATCCATCCAATCAAATGAGTCATGTAACTAATCATGATAATCCACAAAGAATCCACTGTCTGGATTTCATCAGACAAAATCTAGGGTCTTGCACTCCATCTCGACCCAAACAGAGTACAATTCCAAGCATGTGAATAAATGAGCTGAAGTCAAACATGCAAGAACATTGTCTGATTACCAGCCAATAATGAAATCTATTAACACACGTGAGAGGAACCACCAATAATGAGGATGGCTCTTAAGGTACTATAGGTACAATCCACGGAATGTGAACAGTGAGCTGGCGTCGAACACCCGCAGAATCATCCGATCGAAGGCCAATAATGAAAACCTTGTGTTGAATGCGAAGAACATGCCATTGAGGCATGCAGGCTCCAAGGTACCTAAAGGGAATCTCTAGATCAGCTTCTTGGATAATGAGCTGAAGTCGACAGGAAGTGACCTTGATCAAAGGTGGGCCATAGTGTTTCCCACATCATCGACGCGAGACAGAGGAACATGATGTTCGCGAATCAAGCTCAGTAGAGAATCAGAGGGAGGTTGAAAACTACAAAGGCCAACTTCTCTTGAACAAATTGGCAGCACGACACTATATTTGGTAGTATTTGACATCAAAGGATCTGAGGTCATGATGACGTGGCAAAGAGCAGATGAGCGGTCAAAAGAGATTACCCAAACCCATGGAGGCAAGAAAAAAATGAGATGAGATGTCCCCAACCCGACATGAATGTAGACAAGTTCCATGTTCAAGAGCGACATACTGCCGACAAAACGGTGATACTGGTTCCATTTTCCCCCACCATTTCTAGTGAGTACCCCAATTATTTTTTGAAAACAAGCTTGAAGGGGATAGCATATGCTTGCTATATAAGTTTGTCCTTCAGACAAATCCAACCTAGTACATTTAATGAGCCCTAGGAAGGAGGAACTCGGGCATCGTCATAACGACGGAGTCCGATGTCATCAGTTTTTAATGAGTCTGACAAAGGAAGAACTTGACGTCTTTTCATGTTTAGATAGTTTGTAAAGACAGCTGAAAAGAAAACTCTAGCAGTCCCTTTTCGTAGATAGTCTCACAAATCCGAAAAGGTAGAAAACTATGTCTGAGAGAACCTCCTAGTCATGATAGGCTAGGGTATTCCTTTTTCGTAAATAATCTATCCCAGCCCAAAAAATGGGTAAACATATACTGGGTAAATTTCGTTTCGTAGCCAATTTAACAAGCTCAAAACGACAAGCGACTCAGCAATATTTTTAGTTTTAGAGAGTCATAAAAGAGATGAAAGGTGACTCCTCCTAGAGGAATGAGTGGTATTAAGGGTAGCTACTAGTTCCAGTAATGGTGGAACTACTTAGAACAAGTAAAGTTCAAGAGGCTGGCTAACAAGACCACTTATCACAACGGTTCCTCAGGAATGGGTAAAACAATCAAGTGAAGGCATATGATCAGCCAAGCAGATAGTAACAGTGGAAAGAGAAAACCAGGGCTCATCTAACAAAACAGACTGATAAAATGGCAATCACAAGAGGTAAAATGGGAATGGTTTCATTTTTACACAAGCTTGAAATCAGGAAACTCTGCTTGAAGTTGGTTTCATTTTTACACAAGCTTGAAACAAAGATAAATTGTGCTTGAAACCGGTTTCATTTTTACATAAGCTTGAAACGGAAACAAACTATGCTTGAAAAATTAAGCATGCACCCAACATGGTGACTCAATTTGAGGTACATACCCCCAAGCTTCAATCCATATGAAGGGTAGATGGAGTGAAGGTTAAAATTACGATATTAAGGGAAAGAATCGACTGGGATTTTACGAGATATAAACAAAGACTCGAGTTGAACAAAAATGTGTTTCATTGTTTTAATGAGGTTGACACATTAAAAGGACTATCCTAATATGACCTTGTTTCATTTTTTAAATGAGGTTGATACAAAAGACAAACTATCCTCAGAACACCTTGTTTCATTTTTTAATGAGCTTGACACAAGAAAACGAATTATGCTCTGACGACCTTGTTTCATTTTTTAAGGAGCTTGACAAAAGAAAACGAACTTTGCTCCGATGAGATTGTTTCATTTTTTAAGGAGCTTGACACAAGAAAAAGATCCCTGGTTTGACGAGCTTGTTTCATTTTTTAAGGAGCTTGGCACGAGAAAAAGAATCCTACTCTGATGAGCTTGTTTCATTTTTAAGGAGCTTGACACAAGAAAAAGAACCCTGCTCCGACGAACTTGCTTCATTTTTTAAGGAGCTTGACACAAGAAAAAGAACCCTACTCCGACAAAAAACTCATCATGATGAATAAGAATTCATGGCCTCCAAGAGTTCCACACCGGATGGGAGAACAACATCTTGGAAATCAGGACCCAATGCCCCCAACACCTTATGCACAATGGAACTATCACTGAATGTGGGCATGGGACAGATAGCCACATAATTGACATGTGGTGGGGATGACACAATCGGCAGATAAAGATCTAGTAGAGATGATGGTGGACTAGCTTCCATATTGGGACCAAAGAACGCAAGTTGATCGATGGTCACAATCAGACCTTGGTGTTGAAAATAGATCACACAAAAGAGGGAGGAGACAAGCACTCGCATGGCATAAGTATAATCATGGCCCAGGAGTAAATTAAATTCCAAGGGGCCAGGAACAACCACCACGTCCATATGGACAGTTTTCCCTCCCAAAGTAACAGGCAACTTCGGAAGCATCCCTAACGGTTGACTATTTCCTCTGTTAAACGCCAACATATTTTGCATAATAGGCATAAGCGACGGTGAACCGAAAGCTTGCCAAGTAGTTGAGGATAAAATACTAACAAACACACCTTCATCTATAACAGTGCTGGGTACGACTAGACCAAAGGTTTGTACCATTATCTCAAAAGGCACATAAGACAGAAGGCGGTATCCTGCAAATGGACTCCAATCGAAGGAAGCGACCAAAATAATTGGAGGGGCTACCATCGAACCGAGATGGTCTTCCCCTGGTGTTACAAAAAAAGAAGGATTATCCTCCACCACCTTCATCATGGAGTCAGGAGGGGTATCCTCCAAGGCCTCCATCACGGGAGGTGGAGGAGCAGATTCTTGAGGTATAGGGACAAGAGAATATTTCTCCAAGTTCGATGAATATGAAGAAACAAGAAGAACCTAAGGGATGGGAGATCCACTCTCAATGGAAAAGACCCGGTGCACTGCAGATGGGGTCAGCTCAACCGATCCCACGACCAATGGTTGGTTAGGGATGGATTCATGATGGTGAATTTCTGGGGGAGCGGGATCAAGCAAGGATGAATCTTTATTGATCGTGGAATCAGTTGGTGGAGGACTCAAAGAAAGCTTCTTGTAACCAGCTGGAAGGCATGGTGGAGAAACAACCGAGTTGTCCAAAACTCTCTTCGCTTCATCCATATACAGACAAAGGTGAATGGTATGGTGCCCTTCACACAACTTACAGGGATTGGTAAGCTTACCCTACTTCTTAAGAGTCTTACCAGTGCTAGCTGATGGCGTGCCCCCAACCTGATTCTCGGAAGCCAAAGGCAACGGTGGACAACCGTTGGACCATACTTCGAGCACCTTGGGAATCTCAAGGCAATCTCGGAGAAGGTGGTCACCTTTGCACAACATGCAAGGGAACTTAACTTTCCATGGAGGATTGGAAGGTTTATCAAGAGGAGATGTTTTAGAAGCAGTAGCTGCAGCCTTAGCCTCTCTCTTATCGGACTTTTTCTTCTTTGTCTTCTTCTTCTTCTTCTTCTTAGCCACCTAGTTACTCGAATCCAGACTTTCACCAGGCAAAGTAGAAGAGGATGATGCAGAAATAGGAAAATAAGGGGATAGGTCCACCTTGGAATCAACATGATGTTGTTCAGGCAGAGGAATTGATTGAACAGTAGTTGGGACATTCGGTACCACAGCGGTTGAAAACAACCAAACAGACAACCCAACAGTTAACCCAGGAAGGGACAACATTGCCATATAAGGAGCACCAACATTTCCAAAAGGAGGAAAAGGACCAAGATTCCCATCGAAGGGGATTCCTTGGTTGGTGAACTCCAGAAAAGTTGCCATCGGAAACAACCCAAAACAATACCCTAAGGAAACTAACTTTAACCAGGAATATTTCGTGGGCAGTCAATTTTTAAAAAATTGAAACAAAACTCTACCGTTTCATATTTTAAGAGTCAAGAAATGAGTAAAAGATGACTCTATCTCTTTCAGTTTGGAAACAAGCGTAAAAGGACAAGTGCTTGATGATCTTTTCAAATTTAATGAGTCAGTAAAGATCAAAATGACTGCTCTGGTAATCTAGGCAAATGGGTGTACCAGATATCCATGAACTACCATATACACCTTGGTAAAAATGAAAGAGAAATCAACCAAGGACTTGACATATGTGCAAGTAATCTCCTTGAATGTTGTGTCCGGTGTATCACGGGTAAAAGGCGGCAGACTCGGCTTCCTACAGATAAAGGATTGCAACCTAATGGGGTCTCCCTTTATACATGTGATGGTATGGGGAGCACAAGTCCATACTAGCACTGTCTAAAGCCAGATGGAGAACGACAGCTACTAGGTTTAACGACGCCGGAACACGTCAGTAGCCTAGACCACTAAAATGTCTCGTTAATGTTTCAATGTTGCCTTAGGTTAATTTAGTAAATTATAAAGTTAATCTTCAATTTATGTTTCAATTTTTAGGCCCTATCGAATTTTGGATCTCAATAAAAACTCTAAATGCAGCTATATGAGGAAATAAATCTTTCAATTCGATGAATGCTATCTAGCTAAGGGAAGAGCTTCAAACAGTGATGCAACAAACAACAATACTAAAAATGAAAATTTTTCCAAACTAGATGATTTTCACTATCCAAAAGTAATCTCAAACATTCAATGATATGAATAATGCAATGTAATCTATGAAAAATCCTCTTTTTCAAAAAATATGCAATTGTAATCTATGCACAATTTCCTTTTTCTTTTCAAATGATAAGAATGCACTCAATGCATTTTTCGATGAAATGAGAATCTACTTAATGCATGCTTTTAATGAAAGAGAATGCAGTTGATGTGATTTCTAGCTTTCAATCATTAAACAATGTGATCTAAGTTCAATGATAAATCTCAAAAATACTTTTCAATGCAATGTGATCTAATTCATTTTAACAAAAAAAAAACTTTGGACAAAAAATAAATGAACGCAAATATTCTTAATGGAAAGATGAATGCAAAAAGGATGCAAAACCACACTAAGAATGCAAACATTGTTTTAAACACTTTGTAACGAAATTCCTCAAAAGCTACAAGACATATGAGGTCAAGCACAAAAAGGACTTCCAAAGCATGAGTTCAAAACAAGGCATTCATTCCCTTTTACATCAAGCAATCAGAAAAATGACACTAGGACCAAAACTCAATCTCAAGGAGGCCAAAAGCAAGCAAACCCTAACACCAAGCAAAGTTGGCACGCCTATTTGGCTGTTATCTGCGCCAAAAAGGCATTGGCGTAGGGGCCTAACTAGCAACAAGCACCAGTTGGCATGACTGTTAAGAGCTAAACTGCGCCAATCGAGTTTACTATAGGAAAATTATGAAAAAGGACAAACAGAGACTGGATCAGGTCTTCTGGGGGGCCGAATAGGGGTTTGACATGAAAGGAGGTGAACCAGAAGAGCAAATAAATCAATCAAAAGCCAAAAACAACCAAAAAGAGGAAAGACTAACTACAATTGATTCCCTAGCAGAGTCGCTAGTTTGTTGAGGAGGTAAATCACCTCTGCGGACAAAGGTGATCCCACTAGCCCAGATCAGGTCTATCAACAATCAAGTCACGCAATGACATTGGTTCCTAGTTACAAAAAGACAAAGATCGCGATAAGTAGCCTACCTCAAATCCCACGTAGTTTTCATTGAAGAAAAGATGATGTTTCCCGTCCCTCACTTGACATATCACAATCCTTCTGTTCGACACATCTGAACACCTGTAAACATGTAAGGAAACGATGATATAAAACATAAAATCTAAAGCATGTAACTATATATCAGTCGGAGAGGATATAATTCATTGCATTACGTAAAGAAATGAGCACATGAATGGAACCAAAATCAGAGTCGCTTATATTATAAATGACAAAAGGGAGATTACAACCAAATGCTCTGACACTATGATCTTCCTTTGGCGGGGCTTGTAGCGGAGCGTGTCTCAACAAATCCTGTTGGGAATCTGGACGAAGCTCTTTCTCTTATAGGATTCTCTTTGGCTTGGCTCTCAATAGTTTCCCGGCTATAGTCTCCTTCCTACAAGTTCAGCTAGCTTGCTAATGGAGAGGGAAAGCTTTTATAGATGGAGGAAATGAAGTTGGGATCCCTATCATCATGGGATAGGCCCTATCTCTAAGGAAGGTTCCATGATAGTTGGAAAACCACTTCCTATACATGGAGATATGGAGCCAAACCACTCAACTCTGTTTGATGATTCATTCAGGAGTTCGTTAGAATCAAAATTCCACCATTTATTTTTTAAAAACATCCCTTAATAAGCTTGGTGCTAGTGAAACACAAGGACAAAGCATTAGTTGGTGCACCCTCTAGTGTGGATTTCCCCCATTGATGCGAGGGATGAACTGGCTAGTCGCGCCAAGGCTAAAACATTTGTTTTTAGGGTTTTTCAAAGGAAATGTTCTTCAGGAGAATGTTTTTCCTTATGCAAGAGGATGCCATGAAGGTGGTTTCATGTAATTTTATTGTTCACAGGGCACAGGAATAGTCCTCCAATGTACGGGATGAGGGATTGTAGGGACGGTGACAAAATGTTGTGTAACAGAGGGGTTTTGAGAAAGTTCTTTCCCAGATACATCTTGTGTTGTGTGATTGATTATTTCTTTCTCTTACTTGCATGTGATTGAGCGACCATGTTTTATATTCTGTAAATATAGTAGAAGGATTCAATATCTTGTTTTAGTACATTACATGATCATATTGAATCCATTGTTATAGAGTTTCTATATAGTTTCTACATGGTATTAGAGCACCAAGAATCACAATAGTGGAGAATAAATTGAGTTTGTCTTGAACTATTTCAAATTTGCAAATTTATTCTTTTGGGTCCAGTAGTATATCAAGATGTCTTTCAATGTCTTGAGAGTTGAATATGCACTCGAGGGAAATTAGAATTATATTTCATGGAAGGACAAGATAGAGGCAGTTTTGGAGGACAACAAGTTGAAGAAATTCATAGATACTTACATTCCCAAGCCCGCAGCAGTAGATGCCCAACTTCTTGATGCATGGCAGAAGAAGGTAGCAAAGGCGAGAAGGATCTTGTTAGATGGAGTTCTAGATCATAATTTCTTGAGTCTCCATGGGAGGGCGACTCTATATGCTATGTGGAAGCCCCTAGAAGATATGTTTCAGAACAACAATGACCAAAGGAAGTTGGTGCTGAAGGACAAGCTTAGAAAGATCAAGAAGGAGGAGAGAGAAAGGTACCAACATACGTGGTGAAGTTCACTAAATGCCGAGATGAGATTGAAAGTGTTGGTGTGACCGTAGTCGATGATGACTTGGTGAGCCTAGCACTTCTAGGCCTTCCCAAGAGCTGTCATAGTTACTAGGACTCTATGAATTGGAGGGAGAAGTTACCAGACTGGGAGCGTTTGTGGTCTGACTTAGTAATAGAAGAGATAAGGCAGAGCACCAGAGATGAGACCTCCAGCACTAGCAAAGAAGAATATTATGCATTGGTTGGAACACAAAAGAAAGCCAAGGGAAAAAATTTCCAGGGTGACGAGGGGAAGAGAGACTTGTCCAAGATCAGATGTTTTCATTGTCACGAGCATGGGAAATATGATTCGAATTGTCCACAAAAGAAGGTAAGCAAGGAGGAGCCTGCAATTTTAGTGGGTGAACCATTGGCTTCAGAGTTCGAGCTTGATTTTACTCTCATTGCATGCATGGATAACATTGTAATGGGATTCATGTGGTGTTTAGACAGTGGTGCCTCGTTCCATATGATGAGGAATAAATATCTCTTCAGTGACTTGGAGGTGAAGGACCTCCAATAGAACATAGAGTTTGGAGATGACGGGAGGTATAGCATGACCGACATAGGTAGATTTACCTTTCAGAGGGTGTATGGCTCCCCTCTCAGACTAATAGATGTTTTATATGTTCTAGGCCTAAGGAAGAATCTTGTCTCCGTAGTGGTATTGGAAGACCGTGTTTATGAAGTGATGTTTAGAAAAGGAAAGGTGTTCCTTGAACACATAGCCACAATACAGGTGAAACGGATTAATACAAGAGTCAAGAACATGTATGCTCTTTATGTGAATATACATGAAATATTTGAGGAGAAAAGTAGTGGTTAATGACTCGGTGGTTGAGAGGGAGAAATCATCTCTCAACATGCAGCCTGAGAAGCATTCTTAGAAGGTTTTGGAGGAACCAAAATTGGAGAAGAAGAGAAGAGACTGAGTGGAAGAGTCCACTCAAGCAGATACCTCCAGGAGGAGAAAATTTCAAGCTAGAAAGGCAGAGGGAGTACATTCACCTATACTTCTAGGTGTGAAGTGGGGTGATGTGCAGAATTAATTCCAAGAATAAATTTGGGTAGGGTCCATTGAGATGGTGTGTGTCATAGATCAAACCTGGCTACGAGGAGCCCACAGTACATCAGTAGCACGAAGCATCGGTTATATTGATGCATTCATATGTTAGGAAGACAAATATCAGAGTGAAATATGTGGGATACTGGTGCGCAAATCAGAGTTAGCAGTAGTGCAGAGTGCATGGATGCAGATGTGAGCAGCAGTGCCGAGAGTCTAGTAGACATGCGTAGTAGCTAGCAGCAGTCAGAAGACTCTGATGATAGATGCATTATACTGATTCAGTTGTTCGGAAGCTATTCAGTTTCAGGAGAGTTGCATGCACAAACAACGCTAGAGAAGTGTTGCATGCAAAACATTCAAAAGGTACCAAATCAAGATAGATTAATTCCTTTCTTGTTGAGAGGGAGAGTTGAAATTTGAACAAGAAACAATGAAATTGGCATCCGGAAAGGAAAAAATTTGACCACATAACTGGTGTGGTATTCCAATCAGACATGAGTGAGGAATTCATTTACACACTAGCGCTAAATGTGGGCATCTAATTTATTTATCCCTTAAATAAATTGGAAATTAAATTGTAATTTCATCTCATAACAACTTGTATCCGTTAACTAAGTCAAAAAGACTGAGTTAGCTCAAGAATTTCGAGTTGAGGGTCAAAGGTGAGGCATGTAGAGTGATTCTATTTTTTTGGGGGTCTAGTTAGAGTTAATGCATTAGTTTAGTGCATGTGTAATCATTTAACTAAAATTAATTGAGTGAAAATCAATTTAACTAGTTCTATCTGAGTGATCAGCTAGTGAGAGGTCAAGTGAATTAAATTAGATTTGATTCCAATGTAGTGATCTATCATATAAATGATGATTTTCTATTATTATTTGCATGCATGTGAATTTTGATGACGACCCAGTTGAGACAAAGGTTAAAGGGAAGTTAACTATCAGTTGTATTATTAGCAAATTGCCCGGGCGCAATTATAAAGTCATAGGAAGGCTCGTGATGGATTGTGCTATCAAGGAAGGTTGATTATCCTATTTCATAGGGATTAATTTCCTAGGGATTGCATGAGAAAGGCTGGGCTAAGCAGGGGCTGATAATTGGCTAAGTGTTGGTTAATTTTTCTTGAGAATTGCTAGTCAGTTTTGAGCAGGATCACAGTAAGACGATTAGTAGAGTGTATGATTTTCTCAGTGTGAGAAAGCATTGTATTGTTTCATGATTCTTTGACTATGTACAATATATGATAGAGGGGTTTTGAGCAGGTGTTTTCCCCAGATACATCTCGTGTTCTGTGATTGATTATTTCTTTCTCTTACTTGCATGTGATTGAGCGATCGTGTTTTATATTCCGCAAATATAGTAGAAGGATTTTGTATCTTGTTTTAGTACATTACATGATCGGATTGAATCCATTGGTGTATATTTTCTATATAATTTCTACAATAGGCATAGTTTTGTTGGTGTATGAATAAATTCTACGACAATACAATCTTAATTCACAAATAATAATAATAATAATAATAATAAGTTTTTAATGTAAGTATTTTTAAATATTTTTAAACATTGTTTTTTATTTTCTTAATGTAAGTTAAAATTAATTTTTATATTTTCAAAATATAATATTTTGATAAAATGATTTTAAAAAGGTATATTAATATAATAAATAAACATGATAATTTTAAAATTACAATATTTTGATAACATGATTTTAAAAATATATAACAATATAATCCACAGATGGGGTGAATCTTGAGAGGAAAGGCGGGGGCTACCATCATCCCACTTGGCCGAAGAATTAAGGGACACATCAGCACAACCTTGAAATTTTTAATGCACATTAAGGGCCTAAATGATTAAACATTAAACAGATTGTAACATGGAAGTGTTGGTCATAGGTGAGCAAAGATATTTCTTTCATCATGCATTTTCCAAGCTTCTTACGTGTGTCAGGTAAGGTCATATCATTGCCTCCTCCATGGCACACACCCTAAGCAATATTCATGTTTTTAACTTGCTGAGCATTTTCTTTCAAAGTCGTGTGTGGGAAAAAAAGGTGGAGGAAGGAGTAGTATGGTGTTGTTGTAATATCACGGATGTTGTGTTCGAGTTTAGGGAGGATGCACCAGTCCCACCAAATATTTTATAGTGTATTGGTGTTTCTTCTTTTCATCCTCTACGAAAGCTTCATATTCTAGGTAATTTTCTTACACTTTTGATAATTTCTTTTGGTAGTGTTTATTTCCTCACTTGCAGGATTATCAATGTCGGCATAACTTAAGGAAGGAATTTGGTGTTGTTTCTTAGCCTGGACCATAACATGTGGGAGAATTCTCATCTTACTATCTATCCTATGGTTGAAGGAGAACATTCAAACTCCTAATGTTGGTGGTATAGTTATGTCTTCGATCCTATTTTGTCTTCATCTATGTCAATTTGGTTTTCTTATCTATTGTCTCATGAGGGTGTTTTCTAGTCCCTATGGGGAATTATAACAAGCCCCTTTTATGGTGTTTTTTGGTGCGTAGGTTGGATATGAGATTCGTTATCCATATTTCCATCTCTGATAGGTTTGTTTGTCTAACAAACTTTTGGAATTATCTTAGAAAAATTGTGAAATTTTCTTACTGGTTTTGAGGTGTGGGGATGCATCAGTTTCTTACCAGTCATATTGTGGTTGAAAATGGAAGTCAAAGTCTCCATGGTTGGCCCTTCTCCTATGGTTTCGATTTCATTTGGTCATTTTTCTATTCAAAATTTGTTGCCCTCATGTTGTTTTAATTATGAAATTATTCCTTTCTATGTGAATTTACTATAATACCCTTCTATGCAATCATTGGATGTTTTGGTAAAAGTGGACTTGTGTAATCCTCATCCCCTTCCCAATTGTGTTGGCCCATCTAAAATAAATTTAGAGATATCCCTTCTCTAAAACATGTGTCCA
This sequence comes from Pinus albicaulis, assembly GCA_034641835.2. Lineage (NCBI taxonomy): Eukaryota > Viridiplantae > Streptophyta > Pinopsida > Pinales > Pinaceae > Pinus > Pinus albicaulis. The sequence goes on along the minus strand of CM076581.1, from coordinate 547,443,965 downwards.
GTCTAATTTTAATTTTGTGTGGAAGGTCCTCTGCTCTTTTAATCATATTGGCTTCCCTAGACCTCCACTTCAAGTTATCATCTTGCTTCTTCTCACTCCAATTCCTCATGAAAAAACATGGGTTCGAATTGGGGTAGCATACTATCAATAGAGGGCCCACATAGGGTATTCACATATGCAACCTTTGTTGGAGGATTTTGTTGCACGTTATTGGGACTTGATGCCATGCCCCATATAGGAAGAAATTATGTGGGTTGAGGGGGGAATCCTCCACTCATAGAGCTCCCCTCTCAGATACAGAGGTCATATTGGAATGGAATATTAGATTCTTGACATATGACACACTAGGGATCATTTTAACTAATACATACAAACTATTTACCTATATTGGTAGGTGAATTTTTTATTGGGGCTCATACTTTTATATCAGTAGGAGCACTAAGAGGATGTCCTTCTATCCTTGGAGCATTAACATCACCATTTGAATGACTTAGATATTAAAATAATAGACGAAATAGATCAGTATCTTGGCATACCTCATGCAGAAGGAAAATCTCCTGGCGACCCAAAAGAGTCCATCGAGATTGTAGTTTTGGACTTTGACTTCTCAACTTTGTTCGATCACGTCTATGTTTTGTGTCTTTTATGCTATAAATTCTACTAGTAAGAGCATCCTAGGCCTGTAGTATAGTTATATTTTGAATTTTTTTATTTATTTTCTCTTCATATTTTATTTTCTTCTCTTCAAGAAGTTATTTTCTAGTTATGGTATGGTCTCCCTAGTGAGAAACAAGAAATATGCTCCAAACTTTTGATGCAAATTCCATGCAATAAAATTCACCACATACATATATAAAGAAGTTAAAATGAGATACTTAAAAGTTCATGTATTTAATTTATCTATAAATTATAATTATATAATGATATAAAATAAAAAAATTGTTATTACTATTTTTTTAAATATGAAGAAGGCAATGAGAAAAATTAAAAGGGGATAAAATTTGATATTTGGTTAATTTCAAATTTGTGTATGAAATCCTCTTATTTATAGGACATGAAATCAAAAAATAATAATTATATATTAATTTAATGTTTGATTAACTTGTAACTTTAAATTAAATTACTATTGATATTTAAAAAATTCACATTATTTAAAATATATATATATATATTTTTATGGGGTTTTGGATAGATGATGATTGGGTGCTTTTTTAAGGCACTCCTTGATGTGAAGTTACCGGTTCAATTCTCTGCCTCGACCGGGGTGATATATTATACATGATGAAGATGTAGTTCCACCAAGCTTACAAAGGGAATCCACAGGCTTTTGGATAGACAGTGATCAGGTGCTATGTTAAGGCACTCCTTGACATGAAGTCACAAGTTCAATTACCAGCCCCAATTGGGGTGATATATTGGATGAACCCTACCTCGATCGGGGTTGGATAGACAGTGATTGGTTGCTCTGTTAAGGCACTCCTTAACACACACACACACACACACACACACATATAGTGTGTGTGTGTGTGTGTGTGTGTATGGCTTAGTCTAACTTATAGACAAAATAGCCTTTTTTACCAGAATCAGAGGATACAATTTGAAGGAAGATTGTGGTTTTTTGTTGTTTAAAATGCATTTTTTAATGCATAAATAGATTCAACACCCAAAAAACCCCTAAGGCACTCCATTTCTATATATTGAACAACTTAAACTCAACTATTGTTTTGTGAGTCAAACTAGGCTATATATATATATATATATATATATATATATATATATGGTAGTTTAACTCACGAAATGACAACTACAACTACTTCACACAATTAAGTTATTAGTTTAAGTCAAATTGATTCAACTATTATATGGTTCAATATCCAAATAACTTTAATCAAACCAACTACCTCCTATTTGAGCCCATTTGTTTCTTTTCCTAATCCTAGAAGTCAAGCAGGTTAGGAAGCATTTTGTTATTTCTTTACTGAACCAATTTTATTGATTGAACCTATTGTAATATTTTTCATTGAAAATGAGGATTTCACAATTATATGATATTAGCAAAATCATATAAATTAAATGTTTGATGAAGTATAATAAGAATCAATCTATAATAACCATGAAAACACACACTTCATGATATATCTCATATTGCTAAAATTTAAAAACTCATTAAAACTAATTAAATTATAGTTTTGTTTTAAATTATTATAATATATATATATATATATATGAAAAAACATGGAAAATGATGGTTAGACAGATATTTTTCTTCACTTTATCATGGAGATTTTTAATTTGTAAATAAGCTATGTAATAATACCAATGTTATAATACCATGGATTATTAATAGAACATGACCAAAAAACAATAACTCACTTCATATGGCACTTGTTCATATAACGTTTTTTAATTAATCAATTTAATAAAAAAGGTAAAAAGAGAATAACCACTTTGGAGATAAATCTCAACCATTGATTTTTGTACACTATTATGAATATTATAAAATATTGAATGGGGTCAAATCCTTACAATTATTTAATGGAATTTTGTTATATATATAATTTTAGTTAATAAAAGTATTATTTTTAATATGAAAAGAAATATTTTCGTGATAATCACATTGGAGAAAATATTGTGTTTGGAACCAACTAGTATGGCATCAAATTAAATAGATGTACAAAGATGTTAACTAGCCTCTAGTTTGACTCAAGAATTATTAATAATAAAGAATATATTTATAATATAAAAATCATTAGATAAATTTATTATTAATAATATATTTCTTTAATTAAAGGAAGGTCATAAATTAATAATGAAATGGTCAAATTATAAATAAAATAAATTATAGATAAATATAAAATAGAGAATAAAAGAATTTTATTCTAACTAATATCATTAATAAAAATAAATAATAAATAAAATTAATTGTATTATTACTAATAATAATATTAAATAAAAAATAAGGTCTTCTAAATAAAATTAAATAATATAGTCAAACTTAATTGATTATCAAAATAATAAAATAAAATAAATAATAATAAAGATAATAAGGAAAATTTAGGAATATAGGACAAGGATCCAACACCTACTAAGACTCCAACCATCGTCTATGAATTTAATATCAAAGTATTTTATTTTATTTTAAATATAAAAAATTAACTAGTTTTTAATTTTTAATGCAAATCTTTAAAAAAAATCATTTTTTTTAATTGAGAAATTTTAATTATTAATCATTTTTTAATTAAAATTGATTGATTGTCAATTAAACATTTTGACACCATCAAAATAAACAAAATAAACATAAAATTGATAATTGTGATTATACCTACTTAGAATTAATAATTAAACCAGTTTAGATTCATTTTAACTTTGGATCTACCAAGTGGAGAGGAATCAAATTTCTTTAGATGTAAACCTCTTTTAGATTGAAAATATATGGTATCCCTCTTGGCACTTGGTAAATACCAAGCTAAGATGGATCGAGGCTCACTTAGTTACTAATTATAATTAATTATAAACCTATAAAGCTTAACTCCGACCCAATTCTTTGATGAATAGTTTCTAGTAGTTGAAATACATAGATTTATAATTATTTAATTAAGAGATAAATTTATGATACTAATCATTCAAGTTGTCTTTAGTGAGACTTTTTAGAAGTTTTTTCTGTGGATTTTTCTGGTCTATTTTCTCCAAAATTATGCAGGCATTTATTGCAATCACAAGCTTGATGGGTAACCCCTACACAATCGAAGTGCCCTAGGGGTTTTTCAGGGTGTTGAATCCATATTTATAGTAAAATAACTAGTTTAAATAACACAAATCAAGATTTCAGCTCAAATTTTTCCATTGGATTCTAGTACTAGAAAGTCCAAAAGGTCGCACTAAAGACAACTCCTCATTCAAGTTGTCTTTAGTGATACTTTTTAGAAGCTTTTCCGTCGGATTTTTCTAGCCTAATTTCTCTAAAATTCTGCAGGAATTTATTGAAATCACAAGCTTTATGGGTAACCCCTACACAATGAAAGCATCTTAGGGGTTTTTCAGGATGTTGAATCCATATTTACAGTAAAAAAAATTAGTTTAAATGACACAAATCAAGATTTCGGCTCAAATTTTTCTGTCGGATTCCAACAATGGAAAGTAAAAAATGTCACACTAAATACAACTCCTTAATCACTGACTTTAAGTAATTTTGTAATGGAAAATATTATGCATGAATTAGTAAGCTAATGTAGTAACTTGTTGTCTTTGACTTGACATCTCTTCCATTGAGTATTACTTTATTGTCATCTAATGAGCCAATCATTAGCTTATCACATGTTGACTAACATTTTTCATTTTTAATTCCCTACCCCACTTGATCTAATACCATTGCAATGCTCCATTTCCCTAGTGATAAAATCATTAACTTATCACATCTTCACTAGCATTCTCATTTGTAATTCCCTACCCCACTTGCTCTAAGACCATTGCATTGCTCCATTTCCTTTGGCATGGACTGAACCAATGAAAATAAACGCTGTACCGTGACGTCAATTGATCATGTCCCTTGGATTGCTTGTATCATACCCATATGAATTTGGTGATTGTAGATCCTTTCATTCCAAAAGTGGAGTCTCCATACCCTTTATCCAGTGTTTGAATATAGCAACATTTAAGGAAGAAATCATATGCCAAAGGTGTGTTCATTGTTCTCAGAGCATGTATTTCTACATATAATCCCCTCTTAATATGGTTATTTTCTGATGGTGAGAAATTGGACAGCTATCGTTGATATGAATTTTTCATTAAATTGATAGATGTGTTTGATAACTATATACAGGGCAGATATTGTAGTGACATTGATGAATTCATTCCATGATCATGCAAAATTCATTCCATAATCAAAACCCAATTAGATAAAATGGATTTATCTCACAAACCAGGTTTATGATATTTTATGTCCTATAATGTCATGTTAGCATCACTTCTACATAAATTATCTTTGAAAACTTTGATATTTTTGTTGGAAGCCAAGTTCTCAGGTTTTCTAATCATTATACATATCATATGGATAGAAGGTTCTTTAATGGCCAATTATTACATAAACGATTTGTTAGTAATTTAGATATGATTTATCCCATTAACAAAATAATTTGAATGAATATCTTGAGCTAACCTTTAAAACTATAAATCATAAAATATGTATAAAACTTATTAAATACACTCGAACAACCTTGAATTATATTAGATACAATCATACAAGTAATTTTGATATATCAACAAGCTTGGATTTTATTAGAATTAGTAGCTACCTCTTCACGTGCCCCTGTCTAATCTGAATCTGACAAGAAATGAAAAAGTGGAGCAGAGGTCTACTATTCTCAATATTACGAATCAGTTAAATAATATTACATTGGAGACATCAAGAATAAATGATTCCAGTGAGATTGACCTAAAATGGACTAACTGAAACATAACTAAGACACTTGATGGATGATTTTGACACCCAACGGGTGGTTGGAATTAGATTTTTCAACACTCCCCCTTAATTACAACCACATAAAAATTCAATTAATATGTCTATAGTTCCATGTCTCACATAGAATTACAATTTAAAAAACTGGCTTCAACTACATTTACTCTTCTTCTTCTAGATCATGTAGCCTCTAAATTGTTTCAACTTTTTCTCTTTTTTATATCATTGAAACCTCGGTTTCTTCATTCACTGATGTTGGTTTTCCATTGGTCCAGGATGTTTAAGCATGTCCAGGATTTATTCAAAAATATTCTTGTATGTGGAATGCCATCACATGTCATATTTTGTAGTGTGATCTTTGTTGTGGAGGTAAATCCCGTCCGCGGACAGAGGTGATCCCACTAGCCCTAGATTGGGTCTAGCAACAATCGAATCACACAATTATGTTGGTTCCTAGTTGCAAGAAAGACAAATATCATGATAAGTAGCCTACCTTAAATCCCATGCTGTTGTTGTCGAGGAAGAAGCGGCGCCCCTCGTCTCCAGCCTGGCAAATCACAATCCTTCCGTTTGACACGTCCGAACACCTGTACATGTGCATAGAAACGACAACATACAATGTAATATTCAAAGCATGTAACTATATATTAGTCAGAGAAAATACAATTCATTGCATTACATAAAAGACTAAACACACGAACGGAACCAAAATCACAGTCGCTTATATTATAGATGACAAAAAGGGAGATTACAACAAAATTCTCTAACGCTATGATCTTCCTTCGACGAGGCTTGCAACGAAGCACGTCTCAAAAAATATCGTCAGGGATTTGATAGAACTCTCTCTCTCACAGGGTTCTCCTCGGCTTTTCTCTTGATCGTCACTAAGCTATCATTCCCTTCCCAAAAGTTCAGCTAGCTTGCAAATAGAGGGGGCAAACTTTTATAGATGGAGGAAGGGAAGTTGGGATTCCTATAATCATGGGATAGGTCCGATATCTTAGGAAGGTTCCATGAGAGGTGGGAAACCACTTCCTATACATGGAGATTTGGAGTCAAACCACTAAAATTATTTTGATGATTCATTCTGGAGTTTGTTAGAATCAAACTTCCGCCATTTATTTTTAAAAAAAATTCCTTAACAAGCTTGGCGTGAGTGAAACATAGGGATAGAGCGCCAGCTGGCGCGCCCTCTAGTGTGAATTTCCCCCATTGGCGCGAGGGATGCACTAGCTAGTCATGCCAAGACTAAAAAATCTGTTTTTAGGGTTTTTCAGAGGAAATTTTCTTCAGGAGAATGTTTGTCCTTAAGCAAGAGGATGCCATGAAGGTGTTTTCAGGACATTTTACTGTTCATAGGTCATGGGAATAGTCCTCCAATGTATGAGATGAGGGATTGCAGGGATGTTGACAAAATGTTGTGTAACAGATGCCCCCTAAAGCATGAGGTACAAGAAAGAGGGAGGAGTGAAATTCTTTATGAGAATGTGCCAAACTTAAAACACTACCGCTGGAAGACCTGTAAATACAACTGATATCTCTAATACATGATATGTGGTATGGGTGCAGCCATCTATAATAGAGTGTACAATAACCAGGTTCCAAGGTATGGATGCAGCCATCCAGTAAAGAAGGATCAACAAGTAGACTCAGGTATGTTCGCAGCCATCCAATCAAAGAAGTCATGTAATAAATCATGATAATCCACAAATAATCTGCAACCTGGATTTTATTAGACAAGATCCAGGGTCTTGCGCTCCATCTCGACCCGAATAGAGTACAAGTCCAAGCATGCGAATAAGTGAGTTGAAGTCGAACATGCAAGAAAATCGTCTGATTACCAGCCAATAATTAATGCTGTTAATAGATGCGAGAGGAACCACCAATAATGACGATGGCTCTCAAGGTACAAGAGGTACAATATACAAAATGTGAACAATGAGTTGGTGTCAAACACCCACAGAATAATTCGCTCGAAGGTCAATAATGAAAACCTTGCGTCGAATGCAAAGAACCTGCCATTGAGGCATGAAAGCTCTAACGCACCTGAAGGGAGTATCTAGATCAACTTCCTGGATAATGAGATGAATTCGATAGGAAGTTACCTCGATCGAAGGTGGGCCATAATGTTTCCCACATCATCGACACGAGACAGATGAACATGAAGTTTGTGAATCAAGATCAATAGAGAATCAGAGGGAGGTTGAAAACTACAGAGGCCAACTTCTCTTGAACATATCGGTGACATGACACTGGATTTGGTAGTATTTGACATCAAGGGATCTGAGGTCATGGTGATGTGGCAAAGAGAAGATGAGTGGTCAAAAGATATTACCCAAACCCACAAAGGCAAGCATATAACGAGATGAGATGTCCCCAACCCGACACGAATGCAGACAAGTGCCATGTCCAAGAGCGACATACTGCTGACACAACTATCATACTGGTTCCATTTTCCCCCACCATTTCTAGCGAGTACCCAAATTATTTTTGGAAACAAGCTTGAAGGGGATCACATATTCTTGTGATATAAGTTTTTCCTTTGGACAAATCCAACCTAGTACATTTAACGAGCCCTAGAAAGGAGGAACTCGAGTAATGTCATTACAACAGAGTCCGATGTCATCAGATTTTAATGAGTCTGACAAAGGAATACCTCGGTGTCTTTTCATGTTTAGAGAGTTTGATAAGACGGCAGAAAAGAAAAATCCAACAGTCCCTTTTCATAGATAGTCTCACAGATCCAAAAAGGTAGAAAACTATGTCTGAGAGAACCTCCTAGTCACGATAGGCTAGGGTATTCCTTTTTCGTAAATAATCTATCCCAGCCCGAAAAAGGGGTAAACTTATATTGGGTAGATGTTGTTTCGCAGCCAATTTAATGAGCTCAAAATGATAAGCGACTCGGCAATCTTTTCAATTTTAGAGAGTTAGAAAAGAGCTGAAAGGTGACTACTCCTGGAGGAACGAGTGGTATAAAGGGCAGCAACTAATTTTGGTAATGGTGGAACTGCTCAGAAGAAGTAAATGTCAAGAGGCTGGCTCACAAGACCACTCATCGCATCGGTTCCTCGGGATTGGGTAAAACAATCAAGTGAAGGCGTATGATTGGCCAAGCAGATGGGGATGATGGAATGAGAAAACCAAGGCTCATCTAACACAACAGGCTGATAAAATGGCAATAACGAGAGGCAAAATGGGAAAGGTTTCATTTTTACACAAGCTTGAAATGAGGAAACTCTGCTTGAAATTGGTTTCATTTTTACACAAGCTTGAAACAAAGATAAAATATGCTTGCAACCGGTTTCATTTTTACACAAGCTTGGAAGGGAAACAAACTATGCTTGAAATATTTTGCATGCCCCAGCATGGTGACTCAATTCGAGGTACATGCCCCCCAAGCTTCAATCCATATGAAAGGTAGATGGAGTGAAGGTTCAAGTTACGAGATCAAGAGAAAGACTCGACTGGGATTTTACGAGATCTTATCAAATACTTGAATTGAACAGGAACATGTTTCATTGTTTTAATGAGGTTGACACATTAAAAGAACTATCCTCAAGAGCTTGTTTCATTTTTGAAGGAGCTTGACATAAGAAAACTAACTCTGCTCCGACCATCTTGTTTGATTTTTTAAGGAGCTTGACACAAGAAAATGAACTCTGCTCCAACCAGCTTGTTTCAATTTTTAAGGAGCTTGACACAAGAAAATGAACTCTGCTCCGAACACCTTGTTTAATTTTTTAAGGAGCTTGACACAAGAGAAATAACTCTTCTCTGACAGAACTTGTTTCATTTTTTAAGGAGCTTGACACAAGAAAACGAACTGTGCTCCAAACACCTTGTTTCATTTTTTAACGAGCTTGACACAAGAAAACGAACTATGCTCTGACAACCTTGTTTCATTTTTTAAGGAGCTTGGCACAAGAAAATGAACTGTGTTCTGATGACCTTATTTCATTTTTTAAGGAGCTTGGCACAAGAAAATGAACTATGCTCTGACAACCTTGTTTCATTTTTTAAGGAGCTCGGCACAAGAAAATGAACTATGCTCTGATGACCTTGTTTCATTTTTTAAGGAGATTGGCACAAGAAAACAAACTATGCTCCGACAGACCTCATCATAATGAATAAGAAGTCATAGCTTCCAAGGGTTTCCCATCCAATGGAAGGAAAACATCTTGGAAGTCTAGACCCAATGCCCCTGGCACATGATGTGAAACGGCACTATCACTGAGTACGGGCACAGGATAGGTAGCCACATAATTGACATGCAGCGGGGATGGCACAACCGATGAATAAAGATCCGGCAGAGATGATGGTGGACTAGCTGCCATATGAGAACCAAAGAACGCAAGTTGATCGATGGTCATGATCCGACCTTGGTGTAGAAAACACATCACACGAAAGAGGGAGGAGACAAGCGCTCCCATGGCATAAGTATAATCATGGCCCAAGAGTAAATTAATTCCAAGAGGAATGGAACAACCATCACATCCATATGGACAGCTTTTTCTCCCAAAGTAATAGGAAACTTCGGAAGGATCCCTAAAGGTTGACTAGCTCCTCTATTAAATGCCAACAGATTCTGGGTAACAGGCACAAGCGGAGGCGAACCAAACGCTTGCCAAGTAGTGGAATACAGAATACTAACAGACACACCTTCATCTATAATAGTGTTGGCTACGACCAGATCAAAGGTCTATACCGTTATCTCAAAAGGCACATAAGAAGGAAGGTGATATCCTGAAAATCGACTCCAATCGAAAGAAGCTACCAAACTACTTGGAGGAGGTACCATCGAACTAGAATGGTCATCTCCTATTGTTACCAAAGCAAGAGGAGCATCCTCCTGAACCTTAGACATGGGAGCAGGAGGAGCAGTTTCTCGAACCACAGGGACGGGAGAATCTTTCTCCAAGTATGAGGAATATGAAGAAACAAGAGCAACGTGAGGGGTATGAGATCCACTCTCGAAGAAAAATACTTGATGAACCATAGGCGGGATCAAGTCGACCGATTCCACTTCCAATGGTTGGTCGAGAACGGATTCCTAAATTTGAATTTCCAAGGGAGCAGTATTGACCAAGGATGACTCTTGACTGATCTTTGAATCAATTGATGGAGGACTCAAAGAAAGCTGCTTGTAACCAGCCAGAAGGCATGGTGCAGAAGTATTCCAGCTGTCCAAAACTCTCTTGGCTTCATCCATATACGAACAAAGGTGAATGGCATGGTTCCCTTCACACAACTTACAGGGATTGGTAAACTTACCCTGTTTCTTATGAGTCTTATTAGCACTAGCTGAAGACGTGCCCCCAACCTGACTCCTGGAAGCTAAAGGAAAAAAAAGACGACCATTGGACCATGCTTAAATTACCTTGGGAATGCCAAGGAAATCTCGAAGAATATGGTTTCCCTGGCACAACATGCAAGGGAACTTAAATTTCTACAAAGGGTCGGAAGGTTCATCGAGAGCGGGTGTTTTAGAAGCAATAGTTGCAGAGTTAGCCTCTTGCTTATTTGAATTCTTCTTCTTAGTCTTCTTCTTCTTCTTCTTAGCCACCTGGGTACTAGAATCCAAAATTTCACTAGGCGAAGTAGAAGATGAGGACGAAGAAATAGGCTAAGAAAGGGAGAGGTCCACCTTCGAATCAACATGGCGTTGCTCAAGCGAAGGAGTAGACGGTATGGTAGCTGGAACACTCAAGACCATAGAGGTTGAAAACAACCAAACAGGCAACCCAACAGTTAACCCAAGGAGGGATAACGTGGCCATATAAGGAGCACCAATATTCCATAAAGAAGGAAAAGGACTAGGACTCCCTTCAAAGGGGACTCCTTGATTGGAAAACCCCAGAAAAGTTGCAATCAGAAATGACCTTGAAATAAAACACTAAGGATAAAAATTCTAACCAGGAATATTTCGTGGCCAATTAATTTTTAAGACACTGAAACCAGGCTCTAATGTTTCATATTTTAAGAGTCAAGAAACAAGAAAAAGGTGACTCTATCGCTTTCAGGTTGGACACGAGCTTGAAAGGACAAGAGCTCGATGATATTTTTAGTTAAAAGAGTCAGTAAAGATCAAAGTGACTGCTCAGGTGGTCTAGGTAAAAGGGTGTGCCAGATATCCGTGAAATGCCATATACACCTTGGTAAAAATGAAATAAAAATCAACTAAGGACTTAATGTATGTGCAGGTAATCTCTCTGAATGTTGTATCCGGTGTATCATGGGTAAAAGGCGGCAGACTCGGCTTCCTATGGATAAAGGATTTGCAACCTAATGGGGCCTCCCTTTATATACACGACGGTACGGGGAGCACAAGTCTGTACTAGCGATGTTTATAGCCAGATGGCGAGCGACAGGTGCTAGGCTTAAAGATGTTGGAACATGTCTCTACCTTAGACTACTAGATGTTTTGTTAAGGTTCAATGCTGCTTTAGTTTAAGTCAGTAAATTTTAAAGTTGATCTTAAATTTACATTTCAATTTCAAGGCCCTATCGAATGTTGGATCTCATAAAATCTCTAGATGCAAACTAAATTCCACAAAATGTCATTTTGTTCAATGAAGAGCTATCTACGAGAGAGTTGAGAGCTTTCAAATGACAACAGAATGAACACACAAAAACATCCACAATTGTTTCCAATGCAAGCTAATGAAACTAGAAAACTTCTCTCTAAAGTTATATAACACTAGTAATGCGAATGAGCTTTCAATTTTCACTATGCCAATGAAAATGCAAAAGATTTTGTTTTTGTATTTTTCAATATATTAGAGAAAATGCACTAAATGAATGAAAAACTAATTAAAGCACCAATTGAACAAATGACAAAGAGAGAGCTGAAACAAAAAAGTTCACTCAATTCAAACGCACGCAATCAAAACTCAAACTGATGACGAAATTCCTCAAAGCGAAGAATAATTTCGAAGAAGACTCAAACAAACCATGTAATCTAAGCGTGGAGCAACACAAAGCGAAACCGAATGAAAGAGAAATCAACCAGTTAATGCAATGATTCAATGGAATCCAGTAAGATGAACGCAAAGAAGAAAAAACAAAGTTGACCAGGAAAGCGAAGACCCAAAACTCCCACGGGAGGCTCAGCACACTAAGGCACTTAGAAACCCTGGGGCTAAAATGAAAAATTGGAAATAAAGGGAAAACAACCAGAGGAAAAGGGCCAAACACAGTAAAAAATGACTTCAAGGAACTCAATCAATCAGAAAAATGACACCAGGACCAAAACTCAAGCTCAGAGAGGCAAAAAGCAAGCAAACCCTAACACCAAGCAGAGTTGGCGTGCCTGTTTGGCTGTAATTTGCGCCAAAAATGCATTGGCGTGAGGGCCTAACTAGCAACAAGTGCCAATTGGCACGACTGTCAGGGGAAAAACTGCGCCAATCGAGTTTACCTTATAAAAATGATGAAAATGGACAAACAGAGACTGGATCTAGGCTTTTGGGGACTGAATTGGGGTTTAACACCAAGGAAGGTGAACCAGAAAAGCAGACTAATCAAATAAAACCCAAAAAATAACCCAATGGAAGAAGGAAAAACTCCCACTGATCCCCAGTGGAGTCGCCAGTTTGTTGTGGAGGTAAATCCCCTCTGCGGACAGAGCCGATCCCATTAGCCCTAGATTGGGTCTAGCAACAATCAAATCACGCAATGAGGTTGGTTCCTAGTTACAAGAAATACAAAGATCGCGATAAGTAACCTACCTTAAATCCCATGCTGTTGTTGTCAAGGAAGAAGCGGCGCTCCTCATCTCTAGCCTTGAAGATCACAATCCTTTCATTTGACATGTTTGGACACCTGTACATGTGCAGAGAAATGACAACACACAATGTAATAGTCAAAGCATGTAACTATATATCAATCAGAGAAGATATAATTTGTTGCATTACATAAAAGAGTAGACACACAAATGGAACCAAAATCAGAGTCGCTTATATTATAGATGACAAAAAGGGAGATTACAACCAAATGCTCTGATGCTATGATCTTCCTTCGGCGGGGCTTTCAGCGGAGCATGTCTCAACAAAGCTTGTCAGGGATTTGACAGAACTCTATCTCTCACAGGGTTATCCTTGGCTCTTCTCTTGATCATCACTAAGCTATTATTTCCTTCCCAAATGTTCATCTAGCTTGCAAATGGAGGGGGCAAGCTTTTATAGATGGAGGAAGGGAAGTTGGGATTCCTATAATCATGGGATAGGTCCTATCTCTTAGGAAGGTTGCATGAGAGGTGGGAAACCACTTCCTATACATGGAGATCCGGAGTCAAACCGCTCAACTTATTTTTATGACTCATTTTGGAGTTTGTTAGAATCAAACTTCCGCCATTTATTTTTAAAAAACATTCCTTAATAAGCTTGGCACGAGTGAAACACAGGGACAGAGCGTCAGCTCGTGCGCCCTCTAGTGTGAATTTCCCCCATTGGCGCGAGGGATTCACTAGCTAGTCACGCCAAGGCTAAAAAATCTGTTTTTAGCATTTTTCAGAGGAAATGTTCTTTAGGAGAATGTTTGTCCTTATGAAGGAGGATGCCATGAAGGTGTTTTCAAGACATTTTACTATTCACGGGTCACGGGAATAGTCCTCCAATGTACAGGACGAGGGATTGTAAGGACAATGACAAAATTTTGTGTAAAAATCTTCATTATCATTTTTTTGAACATCATTTTGCTGTAACATAAGTTTATAATAATAAAAAAAATCTTCAGGACTCTAATACCAGAAAATTTCATTTATGTTTTCATTATCCAAGTTGTCTTCAAGGTTCGTTGCTGCAACTTGTATACAAACCTCATCTAGACATGGTGTTGCAAGCCATGTTTCAAGAAAATTTAACTCTTCTTCATAATTGTCATGTTTACATGCACATTGGAAATCAATGGTAAGTTTAAAAAAATTTGCAAAACCACATTGATTCGATTCCTTCTGCTTTCCAATCAATGGTTTATTTTGTTGCGCTTCCTTCTCTGCCTTTTCCTTTGTCTCTATTTTCACTTTGTGTGATTCCTTCTCTTCCTCTACCTCTATCTTTGTCTTTGTCTCTGTCTCTTCCACTCCTTTACTAATTTTTGTTGTAGACTGAGGTTGTCTTCCTTCACTGAAAAATATCATGTCGATATCATTTTTTTGATCCATCATTTGCAACCATTCATTATTCGCCAACAAATCATCATCAAACTTGACATCAAGAAGTTGAATTTTTGGATTCACCATACCATTCGTTGCTTCATTATCATCAACAGGCTATGTTGATGGATTCACTAAATTTCCATCAACAAGCTCTATTGATGGATTCACTAAATTCTCATCATCAAGCTCTGTTTTTGGATTCAACAAATTGTCATGAGGAGGTTCTGTTTTTGGATTCACTAAATTATCATTAGTAAGCTTTATTGTTGGATTCACCAAATATTCATCCACTTTTGGCTATGCGCAGTGGGATTCACGATCATCTAAGTGCTCCTTCTCTACTTCTTCTACAAAATTTTCACAGACATCATCCACTTTTGGTTGAGCACAATGTGATTGAACTACCTTTTCATCCCGTTGTATATCCATTGTTATAGCTCCACCTTCATATTCATCTTCATTGCTCCCCCTTACACCAAAAATCCTCTCAAGGGTATTTGAGGCCTCCTTGGCTATCTTGGAATCTAAAATGTATGGAATAATTCTATCTTCTACATATTATTTTATGCATTTCAATGTGAAGGCATTATTTTACCTCTTCACTTCCAATTCTTTCAAAAAATGCCATACATCTATAGTTGTTGTTTCGAATTTATTAGCCTCCTGGATTTTCCCATGTGTTGTATCTCAACAAGACAATCAACTTGAGAACATATTGGTTTCCTGTGGTTTTGCCTCTATGTTGGCTTCTCTACTACTCCGCTTCTACAAAATAAATAGGTTTACAAGTTCTCTACAATGCCACTGCTTTGAAAAAAAGTTTCACATAGCTTTTCGCTCCAAAAAAATATACAATGCTTACAACAACACTCTTTTTTTTTAATAGACCCTTATTTTTTTAAATTCTTAGAATGCCCTCTTTTGTAAAGTATGTCAGCAAGCTCTTCGAAGTGGGAAACGCAAACATCCACTCTTAAAAGTTACAAAACTATTTTGTGACCATTTGCCATTTTTAAAAAAATATACGATCCCTTTTCTTAAAAAAAAATGGGTCGATCATTTATAAATAAACAAGCATGTGCCACACATGTGCTCAAAAAATTTCATGACTTTGTTAGTGGATTCACAAAACAAACAATGTAACTTCGTTTGAAAAAATACATGAGCCCTTTGAAATTTTTTGAAACAGGTCTCTTCAAAGAATGATCATTTTTAATAAACCAGCCTAGATCCATCTTAACTTTGGATCTATCAAGATCCGAGAGGGATCAAATATCTCGAGGTGAAAGCCTCTTTTTTAAGTGAAAAACTTGAGGAAAGGTTTGCAGCTCGAGAGATTTGATCCCTATCGGCACTTGATAGATCCAGAGTTAAGATGAATCTACGATGGTTTCATTTATGTGCAAACAAGGAAAATCTATCAAGATATGATTAATTTTATCAATAATATGTAAATATATCTAATATTAATATGATCATTTTAAATATGCTAAATATGTCTGAGATTAACTTGATCATATTAATTTTCAATTTTCTTAATTACCTTAGTTTTGTGAGATGATAAATATTGTTTATAACTTTAATGATTAAAAATGATGAAATAAACACTAGTGCATTGAGATTTTGCAGTAAACATCATACTAGCCTATATCTATCTTAGCTCAGCACAACACTTATTCCAATATGCACGTGTGCCTCTTAGTAGAGTGTCAAATTGCATCAATCTTTATCCAAGTCATGAATCTAGAAGATTTTTCAAATGTTCTCGTAACTCCTCCATTGTTGTTGGTAGATCTGACATATTTTCTTTACAAATACTATAGAGGAATCTTGAGCATGATGTCTCATGATGATATTGAGTAATAATTATCTAAATCGTGGGTGCCTCCAAACTTGTTATCACGATATCGAAGAAGATTTTTTTCATACTCGTGAATATGGACATGTCTCTCACTTGCTAGCAACCAATCTACTTCACCTTTTGGGAATAACGATGGAAATTCCATATCAAATAACCCCACAACGTTATTGATTAGAGATGAGCCAATTCCACGCCAACTAAGCACTTCCTCTGCATTAGGTTGTTCCTCTACATTAGGGTTATTTACCCACTGTCAAATAATATAAATCTCTCCTCTAGAATTTGGAAGCTTTGATGCAAATGAAGTTGTATGTAAGCCATCTAATGCATCGTCAATCCCTGGAACCCCTTCCAACATTGAAAATTCAGTATCACTATATTTCTCTGGTACTGTAATAGCATTAATCATATTTGATACATATGTTGCAATTTCAGGTATTTCTTGAAGTGCATCATTATCAACTTGAACTCCACGATAATATGGATCATTATGAATCTTATAGTATAATGCATGTAATACAATTTCTTTCCTGATAGCAAAATGTTGTGTAACTAGCTCCAAAAATAGAAGAAAAGAGATATGAACGCCTTAGAAATAAGCCACTTCGAGGGGGCAACCTCCAATACATTACATAAATGAACAATTCTTGGATGATTCAATTTACAAAACCTCCTTTCTATATATAGGAGTCCATGGGGCCATAATGTAATCCTAGTGGGCCACAGAAATGTAATCCTAGCAGAACTGGCTAATAATAATTTAAGGGCACAATAATAACAAAATGGGGGTTACAAGGTACAATAATAACAATAAGGGGTTACACTAACAACAATAAGGTACTATACTAGTAATATAGGGACCTAACTGCCCCTCTCCTTCAAAAAAGTGTTGTCCTCAACGCTTGAGTAGCTACAGGTGCTTAAGTGTATAAAATTCTCATCCTCCCATGTAGAATCATCAGTGGGTAAGTTCTTCCACTTGATGAGATACTCTGAAATTGATCGATTTCGTAGCTGTCGAGTTCTTATTTCCGTGACTACTTCAGGTTCCAATATGATTTTTCCTTCCTCATCAAGTTCTGACAATATTTTTTGAACTGGAATATTTTCAGCTATAACCTTCTTTAAGCATGAAACATGGAAAACTAGATGCACTCGTGAAGAAGCAGAAAGCTCCAATTTGTATGCCATAGTACTAATATTTTGCAACACCTTATAAGGACCATAGTACATTGGTGATAATTTATTATCCTTCTTAGCTTGCTTGAGGGACATTTGTTTGTATGGTTGTAGCCGTAAAAATACCCAGTCTCCCACATCAAAACTTCTCTTGCTGCGATGTTGACCTGCCTGTTGTTTCATTCGATTTTGTGCCAAATTCGGGTTATCCTTTAAGAGTTGGAGAACTTCTTGTTGATGGTCGATGTGATCTTCCACTACTTGAACGTTCAATTTTTCTCTTAAATATTATGTGATGGATGGTGGATGATATCCATAAAGTGCCATAAATGGTTCATTTTTGCTGCGGTATGGAAGGAAGTGTTATACCACCATTTAGCGAGAGGTAACCACTTGACCCATTGTGTTTGTTTATCGGATACAAAACAACGAAGATATCCTTCCAAACATTTATTTACTATCTCGGTTGACCATCAGATTGAGGATGATAAGATGAGCTATGAGCTAATTGAGTAACCAAACAAGAAAATAACTCCGTCCAAAAATTTCCTGTAAAAATGGGATCTCTATCGCTCACAATAACCCTTGGGCTTCCATGTAGCTTTTGAATTTTGTCCATAAATGTAGTAGCAAGCTATTACTTGCTTTAAATGGATGAGATAATGCACAAAAGTGTGCATACTTGGTAAGTCTATCAACTACCACCATGATGACATTCTTTCCTTCGAGACTTAGGTAAACCTGGCCAGTAAAATCCATTGAAATATCCTCCCAACGTTGACTTGGAATGGATAAAGGTTGTAGAAAATATAGGGTCTTAATTGTCTCAACTTTATTCTGTTGGCAAATAAAAAATTCTGCCACCAACTTTTGAATATCAGATTTAAGGTCATCTCAAAAAAATTCTTTCTTCACCGTGTTAAGTTTTTAAAAAATCTGAGTGTCCTCCTAAAGGATAAGCGTGCAATTCCAAAAGAATCTTTTATTTTAGTTGGGAATTATTACAAAGATATAAGAAATCTTTTTACCATAAGGAATCATTTTTCCAATTAAATGTATTATATTTACTAGGATCTTGCTGCAACTTTTGAATGAGTGTCCACACTTCTTCATCCTTCTTCCATTCATCTCTTGCTTCGGTTATCCAATCTAGTTGGATAGTAGAAATGGAAAAAAAAAATGCTTCCAACTCTTCATCCTTTCTTGAGAGTGCATATCCAATAAAATTTAGCTTCACTTTTTTTAGATGATTACAAATTCTTAACCCAACATCTTTGTGACCCATTTTGCTACTCTTTTGAAGATATTTTTTTTTACAAAAAGTATCTAAGACTATCAGGATCAATTTTTACCTTGAAGTGTCTTCCCATTAGGTAAGTTTTCCATTTCTTTAGTGCATGTAATATTTCCAACATTTCCTTCTCATAAATAGATTTTTGTAAATACTTTCCTTTCATTAGACGGCTTTCAAAAGCAATGAGTCTTCCTTCTTGCATTCAAACAACACCAATTCCATTTCCTAAGGCATCACATTCCACAATAAAGGTTTTTGTGAAGTCTGGCATAGCTAAGACCGGTGCTAGGCACATTGCCTCTTTAAGAAGTTCAAAGGCCTTAGTTGCTTCAGGAGTCCATGAAAATGCATCTTTCTTCAATAATTTTGTTAGAGGTGCTGTTATTCTCCCACAATTCTTAACAAACTTGCGATAATACTATGTTAACCCGAGAAATCCTCGCAATTGTTTTATGGTCGTGGGGACTTTCCATTCCTTAATGCCTTTAATTTTTTTAGGGTCTACTTTAACACCCTCGTGAGATACAATATGACCCGGATATTCCACCTCTTGTACTCCAAAGAAACATTTGTATGTTTTTGCATATAATTGTTTCTCCTGCAATAGTTTGAGCACCTTGTCAACATGTTGAACATGATCCTTCCAAGACCTGTTGTAGGTTAGTATATCATCAAAAAATACTTGCACAAATTTTCTAAGGAAAGGTTTGAAAATGGAATTCATCAACCCTTGAAATGTAGAAGGTGCATTGGTAAGGCTAAAAGGCATGACCAAAAATTCATAATGACCCTCATGAGTTCGAAATGATGTTTTCGGAATATCTTCAATCTTCATTCTAATTTGATGATATCCTGAATGAAGATCCAACTTGGTAAAATAAATTGCTCCATGTAATTCATCCAATAATTCATCGATCACGGGAATGGGAAATTTATATTTAATAGTGAGCTTATTGAGCTCCCTATAATCCAGACACATGCTCCATGATCCATCCTTCTTGTGAACCAATACTACTGGAGCAGAGAAAGAACTTGGACTAGGTTGAATTATACCAGCCTCTAACATTTTTGCAATCATACGTTAAATTTTTCTCTTTTTGGAAGTAAGGATATCTATAAGGCACGATGTTTGGAGGAACACTTCCTGGAATTAAATGAATAGCATGATCATGATCACGAATCGGTGGGAGTCCTTTGGGAGTTTCAAACACCTTGGAATGATTGTCCAAGACTTGTTGGAGATGCGAAATAGATGATTTTGATGTCGGAACTTCTAGTGAGAATAATTGTGCAATTACGCCTCGTTTTTCTTTCTTTAGAAGCTTTGTCATGACATTAGAGCTTATTATCCTTCCCGGCTTCCCTTCAATACCCCGTAATTCAACTTCCTTTCCTTCTGAAAAAAATTTCAAGAAAAGTTCTTGAAAATTAAAAGCTACTTAGTCCCCAAAAATTGTTTTCTTGTACTCTAGTACAACATCGGCAACCTCCCATAGGAATGGAAAGCATTGGACTAGTCAATACATATTCCCCATGGTTAGCTTGATATTATGGTATTTTCGAGAGGAATTCATAGTTCGTCCATTTGCAACCATCACTTGAAATTCTCGTGCTGGGTATAGAAAACAATTTAATTCCTTAGCTACCTTACAATGAATAAAATTATGGGTGCTACCTAAATCAATCAACACTATTACCTTTTTCTTCTTGATATGTCCTTCTATCTTGAGAGTTTGAGGAGTGGTAATTCCTTCCAGTGCATTACACGATATGGTCGGATTCATTTCTTCCTCTTATAGGGATGGTTCTTGGTGTATATCCTCTTCTTGTTCATTTTCTTCTTCCTCTTCACAATCTATGTAAAATAATTTCTTCTCAGCACACTTATGACCTTTAGTGTATTTTCTATCACAAGCGTAGCAAAGCCCTTTTGCTCTTTTTCTTCCAATTTTGTGGTGTGTCAACCTTGTAGGTTGTGGAAATCTAGATGTAGCAACACTTCCTTCTTTATAGAATTGAGTGGTAGGCTTCCTTGTCGCCATAACTTTACATTCGACTTTTCTTGCCAACACGAGATACTTCTCCAATGGAATCGAGGTTCCGAACGCCGAACTTCATGTTGGATGTTATCCTTTGAAGTGCACATGAAGAGATCAATCTTGTGTTCCTCCGGAATATCGGCTACCCTTATATTCAATTTTTGGAATTCCTCAATGTGCTCCACCACTGAACCCTTTTGTTTGAGATTTCTCAATTGTCTTAAAAAGGTGTTTATCTTTGTATCCTCATAATGTGCTATCATTTCATCCATAAAAAATTGACCAAGTGACAATTTTT
Organism: Pinus albicaulis; assembly: GCA_034641835.2. Classification (NCBI taxonomy): domain Eukaryota; kingdom Viridiplantae; phylum Streptophyta; class Pinopsida; order Pinales; family Pinaceae; genus Pinus; species Pinus albicaulis. The sequence continues at coordinate 547,422,682 of CM076581.1, read as the reverse complement.
TTATGCGAGGAAATCCATCGATACCATAGAAATGTATTTTGTTCTAAATATGAAGTTTTAATGTTTACCTTTTATGTGTTTTTCACATTATTGAGATCAAAATATTGCTCAATTTGTAGTATCCATGTTATGGTATCCTTGCCATCAAACTTCTTCATATAAATCTGTGGAATATGGTGGGTCTTCCATCCACCATTAGAGTTTATTAAATCACGATTAAAATTTTATTTTTTTCTCATCATGAGGTTCTTCTACTATATTTTCGCCATTAGGAATCATTTGGTTTTAAACTTGTCATCAAGCCTTCCATGCATGTTTTTAGATCATTCTTCTGACTGTCATCCATCTTAGCTTCACATCTCTGAACTTCCATGCCATCTATCTTAGCTTCCAAACCATTCATCTTAGCTTCCACGCCTTTCTTCAAACCATCCACCTTAGTTTCCATGCCTTTCTTCAAAACTTCCATTTCATTTTTTGTTGTTCATTGCGAGAGCGAAATTTGTTGCATTTGCTCTTGTAATTTTGATATGTCATGTTTCCATTCTTCATCTTCATGAGTAATAGTAGAGCCTTCTAAAGGCTTAATGGGTGTTGAATTCTTTTTAGGGGGCATTTCAAACTCCAATATTGATATCTATTCTACAATAGGCCCTTGCAATCAATTCAACTTGATTCTTCAAACAAGACTTATGCAATTCGGAAAACAAATACACACCTTTTACTAGATTTGAGGAGCTCGATATTGAAATTGTATTATCTCTGTGATTACAGATCTTCAATATCTAAAATTTATCGAAGTAGCGCTCAAATTTCTTTTTTCGAATGCCATAGGTCTGACCTGATTTGGATTCTCCAAGACAAAGTTGTGTCCAATCTCCCACAATGACCTAATTATGGACTAGTTCAGTAGAGCGAACTTGTACGACTTGCCACGTGTCATTGTTTCATTCTTTGTCTCTGAAATTGATAGCCAAGAAACTAAAGTCCGTGTACTTGTGACCACTTTTTACGGAACTCCAATCCGATGCCCAGAGAGAGAGTTATTGAACTTTTCCCATGATCACCTCTTTGAGATGAAATTCAGGAGCCTGAAAACGCACTACCTTCCACAGATCATATCTCCAAAAATATTGCGAACCAAGCTCTGAAATTTTTTTGACGAATTTCCTCAGGATTTCAGCTTCGCACCATATGAATTTCAGACTCTGAAACTTCGTACAAAAAAATTTATAGCGCAATTGCCACGATGACCTGTTTATGAGCCTGAAAAAATACCTAACTTCCACAGATGATATCTCCTAAAATATTGCGAACCAAGATCTGAAATTTTTAGACAACCTTCCTCAAGATTTCAGCTTCGCACCCTAGAAATTTCAGCTTCTGAAGCTTCGTAGAAAAAAAGTTATAGCGAAAATGCCACGATGACCTGTTTGGAGCAGCGAAACCCTAGAATCCCAAAGCTCCGATACCAAATGTTGTGTAACCAGCTCCAAAAAGAGAAGAAAAGAGATATCAACGCCTTAGAAATGAGCCACTTCGAGGGGGCAACCTCCAATACATTACATAAATGAACAATTATTGGATGATACAATTTACAAAACCTCCTTTCTATATAGGAGTCCATGGGGCCATAATGTAATCCTAGTGGGCCACAATGTAATCCTAGCCGACCTAACAATAATAATTTAAGGGCACAATAATAACAAAATGGGGGTTACAAGGGTACAATAATAAAAATAAAGGGGTTACACTAACAATAATAAGGTACTATACTAGTAATATAGGGACCTAACACAAAATCATAACTTGATCCCTTTGCACCTTTTTTCCGCTCAGCAATTATCAAATCCAAGTGTTTAATATGTCGAGGCAACTTCATGGAAAGATTTGTAACCTCTTGTGGAAAACTAATGGTGTGTCCTCTATATTTGTATTGTCCACCTATTGAGTGCATAACCTGCTAAATTGGACTTGTACGTGCTATCAAGATCTCTTCAACTTGTGTGAGCTCTACACGAACTTCAGGTTGTTCTCCTGGATTCATATGGTTATCGGCTGAAAATCTATGATGAATTCCTTCTCTTTTATATCTCTGCACATTGTACCTATGTTTTTTCTATGTACTTGAATTCTAGAATATGACTCTTCCCACACATGAAATATTTGAACGTCAGTAATCGATCAATCATATCAAGAAATCTTCGATGTGCAATATTCATATCAACAAAAATTTCATGTTGATCTTGGGCATGAATATGTTTTAAACATATTTTTTTCATAGGATTTTCTTTTGTGTCCTGTACCATGTATGAGTTGGTTAGTTATTGTTTTCTTTGTCGATATGATCTTTGTTCTTCACTTTTCCGTTTCCTTTCTTCTTCGTGTTTTTCAATCGTTATTTCCTTTGGATTTTCTTGTTCATTTCCTCTTTGTTCTACATTTTATTCTATCTGTTATTATGTCTTTCTTTTTTGATATTCACTTTGATATTCTCTCTAACATTCTCTTCTCTCTTCTTGTTGTTCTGCAGTTGACATTTCTTGTGCCTTTCTTTGTCGATATGCTCTTGTTTTTTCATTATGCTTCATCCTTTTTTCTTCATGTTCTTCAACTGTCATTTCTAATTCCTTTCCCTCTTGATATGCTTTTACTTGTTTAATTTTATTGATTCTTTGTTCTTCTTGCTCTTAAGTGATCATTTCTAATGATTTTATCTCATTATTTTCTACTGGCGTTTCATGATTTTCAATCGTTATTTCATCTGGATTTTCTTTCCCATTTCCTCTTTGTTTTGCATTTTCTTCTATCCTTTGTTGTGTCTTTCTTTGTCGATAATTTTTTTGATATTCTCTTTGATGTGCTCTTCTCTTTTCTTGTTGTTCTACAATTGTCATTTCTTGTGCATTTCTTTGTTGATATGTTCTTGCATATTCTCTTTGATATGTTCTATGCTTTTCTCTTTGTTCTTCACTTTTCTCCTTTCTTTGATCTTATCTTTGTTTGTCACACATTTCTTCTAAATTGTTTTCCTCCATCTCATTATTATGCGAAGACATGGTTGCGTGAATTACTATAACACAAATATTAATGCACATAAAAAATAATTAATTGTTTAGATCACTAAAATCAATGCATTTAAGGAAATTGATTACACTAAGAATTAACACCTTCACTGAAATCAATACATTTACTATAATCAGTTAGATCAAGAAATAATAGATACACTCAAATCATTGCATTTATTACAATAAATTAGATCAAGAATTAATAGCTACACTAAAATCCAATTAGAAATAAAATTTACTAACACTCAAAAAAGAATTAGAATTTAACAATAACAATAAAATCATAACATTAATATTAAAATAAAATAATATCTAAATATTATATTATGAGTAATAATTAAATATCATCTATTTATTAAACATATACACATAATTCCTTAATAATAATTAAACATCTAAATACGTGACATGATGAACTAAAAACCTAAACTTAGATATTCCCACCTAAAATATGAATAATATTAATTATTATTGTCATGTAAATGTGTTAGTCTTAATATATTTATTTAAGATATGTATGCTAATATTAATTTTGACCAAATTGGATCTAAATTATATTAATAACATTGAACTAAATATGGAGATTGAAAGATAAACGGGACGAAATGGAGAACCCCGGCGAACTTGCCCTTGCCCTAGGGTTTCAAACACCAAGAGCTGCCGTCGCTGGATGGTTCGCGCAGGCCTGGTTCTGCCGCCATTTCTCTGAATACAGGCAGACCCCTGCGAGGAGAAGGAATGGATATCTGCCTATTCGCAACAATGCAGAGGACGAGGTGATGACTGAAGCCGGGGGGCGATTTCTTGCGGGGGAATGGTGCATCTCTCAGCACGCAACAGCCACGGCCATCACAGTCCTTTGGCTGTCTAACTGTGAGATGGCAGGAAAGGGCGTCCTTGCCTTTCCTTTCTATGGCCGCCGCCCCATTTTCCTCTACGCCTTGGCTATCAGTTTCTTTACCTGGGCTACTGCTGCTCTGAACTTCCACTTGCAGAAGATGTCCCAACTGGATCTGGAGCTGGCCTTGCAGCCCAGAGAACCCGCTGAAACGACTTCGATGCCCCTTCCTGGGAGCTGGGATCCTTCTCATCCCCAGCAAACGACATTTCAGATTCAAATAATTCTTTTGACGGGAAAAACTCTGCTCCTTGAGGTACAACCCTCATTTACTGTGTGCCATCTCTCACAGATCCTCGAGAAAAGGTTGGGGATTCCTTCCTCCCTTCTGCGGCTCCTCTTCGCAGGTAAGTAGCTTGACTACAATCTGCCTCTTTCCTATTACAAAATTGCAAGAAATGCCACAGTGCTCCTATCGCTTCGACTAAGGGGAGGTGCTGTTGGGCAATCCTCTGCATCCAAAGGTTTTTCCTACAAAGATGCGGTTCATGCACAACCTGCCAAGAACACTGCTCAACCAGCGGAGGCACCCAAACCTTTCCTGGTGGACAAAATGGAGAAAGCCCCAGCTATTGAAATCACTCATCCTACTCTGGATGATCCATACCAGACATTTGCAGAAACTGCCATCATTTGCAGATTTAACGGACTATGGCCCCGTACAGCTGATCTATACCAGTGGATCCGCACCAATTGGACCAACAACAACAAAGTCTTTTTATGCTCGAAAGGTTTCTTTATTGTAGCCTTTGCCTTCAACGAAGATTACCAGAAAGCCTTAACGGGAGGCCCCTGGTTCTAGGGTTCAACCGGACTTTTCCTCACCCCCTGGTTCCCAGACTTTGACCCCTCTACTGCTGTCATCACCAAGCTTCCTATCTGGGTCAGGCTTCCAAATCTCCCTGCACATCTTTGGCATTTTTCTGTCTTTCAATCAATTGGGGATACCCTTGGCCGCTTCCTGGCAACAGATACATCAAGGGCGGAGAAGGGTATTTATACCTTTGGCAGAATTTGCGCGGAAATTGACATTAGCAAAGGGCTGCCAGATCAGATCATCCTGAAAGTTGGGGACTTCCATTGGGTGCAAACGCTGGACTATGAGAACACAGCCTTCAAGTGGCGTCACTGCCATCAGACAGGTCATCTCCAGAACTCATGTGCAACGTTCCTCGACAAAAAGAAGAACCTCAATCGCAAATCCAAATCCAAGAGTTGGAAACCTTGTGACAGACCCCCTATGGATGACTTAGAATCCTCTAGCTCTAATGAGGAGGATATTGAAGTGGAAGAGGAGAATGTGGAGCATCCAAAGGACCCGCCCTCAGATCGACCCGAGGATCCCACAGCGCCTTTAATCTCGCAGAAACGCTCTCATGAGTCTTCTTCTTCCGACTCAGACAAGGAGACTTCACCTTTAGCACAGAACAGTCTGCAAGTGGTTCCAGTCCAGCCAGATCAGAATGGTTGGGTCAAAGTCAGTAAAAAGAAAGGGAAAAAATGTCGTATGGGAGACTTTGCCCATGCTGGGTAGACTCCTCTCTATAGCTTGTTCTTCTCTGTTCTCTTTGTTACCTGTCACTTTTGCCATGGTTGCTCTATGGGACCGAAGTTGATACTATATCATTTCCGGTTCCCTTGCTTTTTTAGCTTCGCTTCTATGCAAGCTCTCATTGTACCATATTTCTCTTCTTAATAGATTTAATCTTATTAAGAAAAAAAAAAAAAAAATTGAACTAAATATATTAAACCTATATAATTTATTTAATATATACATGTTAAATTTATGTATAATCTAAAATATACATTAATAATCTGGTTCCAAATTATGATTTAGGTTATGGTTTAATATATTTAATTATTAGATATGGACTAATATGTAATCTTTATACCTATATAGTGTCAAATAATTGACAGGGGAAAACGTTAGGGTAGTTGGAATCCAACTTTAATCGGGCTACATTGTGTTAACACAAACCCCGCTTGATTGTTCTAAATCTGAATTCGGTTTCAAATACTGGTGCGTAGAGATTTTAAACAGATTTTAAATTTATTAAATTTAATAATCCACGAAGTCATTTGCAGGTATCAATTTGAAAATTAATAATAGTTTGAAAATTAATATTTTATTATTTCATTTTAATTTAGTGGTAAGAGTGATTCATTACACAAAATCATATCCATGGAGTCAATGTAGATGAAAAGGTAAAAGCAGAAAGATAGAAAAAAATTAAAATGCAAGAGAAATCAAACCTAAAAAACAATTGCAGCTCGTTGACACTGAAATATTTCCCACAAATATTATTTTCCAAATCAATCGCAGTTTGGTGACACTAAAATCATTTCCCACAAATATTATTTTCCACTTTTGAACAACTCCCGAAATCCTTTCTCACAAATATTATTTCACTCTTTGCATTATCACAGAGATTCTTTCTCACAAATACAATTCGACACTTTGTTTGTGTTAAATTTATATATTTAGGGAGAGAAGTGATTTTTCATTAGGGATGACATTAGATTAAATGTTAAATGTTAAATATTAAACATTACAATGCATATAGTGTACTCAAATACCAACCTACATCCAAATTTATTGAATCTAATAATATTAATCTTATAATATATTAATGTGAATATTAGAATTAATATTAATATTCGATATTAATATTAGGTTTAGTAATGTTTTTTTGGCATGGTATTAATAATAACTTGGCCCATGGTATTCGCTCAGAGCCTTCACCTAAATAAAACCTATTTTTTTAGTGTTCTTAAATATAAATAAAATTATGGAGTAAATATAAAAAGAGATTTTATTTATTTACCATGCCTATGGTTTATTTATATTTTATTTAGTTACCATACCTCTTTTACAAATATGGTATTTGGCCCACGATATTTAGCCCATGGTATTAAAATGGTATTTTTCTAATAGGCTTCACTTAAATAAAACGTTTTTTTTTAAGTTTTATTTAAATATAAAGAGGTTTATGGAATAAATATAAAAATATACCCCGTACATTTCAAATATTTACTCCTACATATCAAATGTTTACATTACATGTACACGTGCCTTATACTCCCACATATCAAAATTTTACATCGGCTTAGATCCATCTTAATTCTGGATTTATCAAGCACCGAGAGGAATCAAATCTATAGAAGTGCAAACCTCTTTTTTGAGTGCAAAATTTGAGGAAATGTTTGCACCTCGGAAGATTTGATCCCTCTCAGGACTTGATAGATTGGGAGTTAAGATGGATCTAGGCTGATTTTTTACATATTTAGAAATATATTCTTGAAATCACTTTGTTTCAGAGCTGAGAAAAGTTTCACGCAATGCAGAAACTTTGTTTCTAATTTGGTGGTAAGAGTGGTTCATTACACATGGTGGTAAGAGTGATTCATTATACATGATATCATCCATGGAATCTAAGTAGATGAAAAGGTAAAAACAAAAAAGGATAAAAAAAGATGCAGGAGAAAATGAAATCAAACCTAAAAATCTATCACGGTTAGTACAGTGAAATCCTTTCTCACAAATATTATTTCACTCTTGTCCTTACAAATACAATTAATTAGATTAAATTTTAAATATTAAATGTTAAATATTACTAATACATTTACGTTTACGTTTATACAAACCTCTTGGATCCAAATTTCAGCTTCACCTAAATCAAAAATCCTTTCTGAGAGGAGTATGGAGTAAATATAAAAAGATGTTTAATTTTTTACCATACTTCTGGTTTATTTAGTTTTAGTAAATACAAAAAAGTTTAATATAGAGTAAATATAAAAAGAGGTTTTATTTATTTACCATACCTCGAGTCTATTTATATTTTTATTTATTTACCATACCTTACCATACCTCTTTTTTGAGTGTTCATAAATATACTCCAGCATTTCAAATATTTATTTACACTACAAATATTTATGTGCCTTATACTATGAAATATCAAATGATTACATTACATCTACACATGTACCATACACTGGGCTCTAGAGCGCCTCTTGGCACAATTACATTTCTCACATTACATCTACACATCTCGCTATACTAGGTTGTAGAGAGGTATGTAAAATATACTGGGAGGTGCAATTACATTCCTCGCATTACGTCTACACATCTCCATATACTAGGCTGTAGAGGGGCATGTACCATACACTGAGCTGTAGAGCGTCTCTCGACACAATTACATTTCTCACATTATATTTACACATCTCCCTATACTATACTTTAGAGCACCTCTTGGCACAAAAATACGAAGCCCCTTTTCTAATTAAAAAAATAAACATTTCAAAGAAAAAAAAACTTTTGAGAACTTGTCGACGTGAGGTATGTTGATGAGTCAGTTTGTGACCTGAACCATAGATTTTCGTGCTCGTGCTCCTCGAGCCTTCGTAATCAATTGGGAACAAATAATCAATTGGAACTATTATATGATGCATAGTAGATGTAAACTTGGGAACCAGTAATCAATTGGAACCATTGTTCAAA